>PVIH01000799.1:0-69712 GCA_004025045.1 Sigmodon hispidus
TTAAGACTGCTTTCATTGTGTCCCACAAGTTTGGATACGTTGTAGATTCATTTTCATTGAATTCTAGGAAGACTTTGATTTCTTTCTTAATTTCTTCCTTGACCCAGAGATGGTTCAGCTGAGTGATGTTTAGTTTCCATGAGTTGGTAGGCTTTCTTTGGGTTTTGATGTTGTTGAACTCTAACTTTAGGCCCTGGTGCTCCGATATTTTACAAGAGATTATTTCCCTTTTTTTGTATCTGTTGATATTTGCTTTATGACCAATTATGTGGTCAATTTTGGAGAAAGTTCCATGAGGAGCTGAGAAATATGTATATTCCTTTGCCTTTGGGTGGAAGGTTCTGTAGACATCTATTAAATCCATTTGCATCATAACCTCTTTTAGAATCCTTATTTCCCTTTTTTTTAAAGATTTATTTATTTATTATGTATACAGTATACAGAAGAGGATATCAGATGTCATCATAGATGGTTGTGAGCCACCATGCGGTTGCTGGGAATTGAACTCAGGACCTCTGGAAGAACAGTCAGTGCTCTTAACCTCTGAGCCATCTCTCCAGCCCCTAGAATCCTTATTTCTCTGTTGAGACTCTGTCTGGTTGATCTATCCAGGGTTGAAAGTGGGGTATTGAAGTCTCCCACTATTAGGGGTGTAAGAATTGATGTGGGTTTCGAGCTTTTGCAGTGTTTCTTTTACATAAGTAGGTGCCCTTATATTAGGGGCATAAATATTTAAGATTGAAATCTCCTCTTGACCAATTTTTCCTGTGATGAATAAATAGTGATCATCTTGGTCCCTTTTCATTGCTCTTAGCTTAAAGTCTACTTTGTTAGATATTAGGATTGCAACCCCTGCTTGTTTCTTAGGACCATTTGATTGGAAAAATCTTTTCCCAACCCTTTATTCTAAGCCTGTGTCTGTCTTTGTGGTTGAGGTGTGTTTCTTGTAGGCAACAGAAGGATGGCTTCTGTTGTTGTATCCATCTTGTTAGTGTGTGACGTTTTATAGGAGAGTTGAGACCATTGATATTAAGGGAAATTAGTGACCATTGATTCATATTTCCTGCCATTTTTGGTGGAAACTTGTTTGTATTTCCTTTCTCTAGGGTATTCTTCTGTGGACTTATTGATTGTTTGTGATTTTGTGGGTGTATCTGGGGTCCTTAGGTTGGAGTTTTCCCTTTAATACTCTCTTTAGTGCTGGATTGGTAGATAGATATTCTTTCAGTCTGCCTTTGTCCTGAAATACCTTGTTTACTCCATCTATGGTGATTGATAATTTTGCAGGGTATAGTATTCTAGTTTGATAGCCATGCTGTTTTAGCGTCTGTATAACTTCTGACCAAGCCGTTCTAGCTTTCATCGTTTCCATTGAATAGTCAGGTGTTATTCTGATGGGTCTGCCTTTATATGTGAGTTGGCCCTTTTCTTTTGCAGCTCTTAAATTTTTTTCTTTGTTCTGTATGTTTTGTGGCTTGATTATAATGTGGCATGCTGACTTTTTGTGGGGGTCATATCTATTTGGTGTTCTGTAAGCTTCTTGTATCTTTATAGGCATTTCCTTCTTCAGGTTAGGGAAGTTTTCTTCTATGATTTTATTGAAAATATTATCTGTGCCTTTGAGCTGGTATTCTTCTCCTTCTCCTATTCCTATTATTCTCAAATTAGGTCTTTTCATGGTGTCCCAGATTTCCTGAACATTTTGAGTTATGGTTTTTCAGTTTTACTATTTTCTTTGACTGATATAGCTATTTGAGCTACTGAGTCTTCCACTTCAGAGATTCTATCTTCCATCTCTTGAACTCTGTTTGTTATGCTTGTATCTGTGGTTCTAGCTTTTTTCTTCATATTTTCTATTTCCAACTTTGCCTCATTTTGTGCCTTTTTTATTGCTTCCATTTCAGCTTTTAGTTCCTGGCCTGTTTCTTTCATAGATTTGTTCATCCCTTCTAATTTTTTGTTTGTATTTTTTTCTATTTCTTTAAGGCTATTTTTCATATGTTCTTTGAGAGCTTCGATGATCATCAAAAAGGAATTTTTGGTGTTGCTTTCTTCTGTTTCCTCTTCATTGCTCCGTTCAGGTCTTGTTTTTGTAAGATTGCCACTCTCTTCTGGAGTTACCATGTTGTTCTTTGTATTATTATGTAATTTTTTGCACTGACGTTTGCCCATGGCTTCAGTGGTTCACGATTAGATGGCTCCTGGTCAGTTGTGGCACTTGGGCTTGTGTGCCTCCTGTCACCTCTCTGGGTAGGGTCTGAATCTGCCCTTCAGAGACCCCAGAAGTTATGTTTGCTCAGTTTGAGGTCGAGGTGGGTAGCCATGCAAATTCCCTCAGCAGGAGCTGTGGGATGGTGACAGGCAGACTTTATCTGCCTCTGCTACAGAGTGCACTGGGACTCTGCAGATAGCACCTGGTCCTGGAAGCAGAACCAGAACCGATGGGAGCTCAACTCTCCCTCCCTGGCTGGGATATAGGCGTTTGGGCCTGGTGACCTCTCCTCACCTCTGGGCGGGGTCTGAGTCTGTCCTTCAGGGACCCCTGTTGTTATCTGTTTGCTCAGGTTGAGGTTGAGGTGGGTAGCTGTGCAAATTTCCTCAGCAGGAGCTGTGGATGTGGTGACAGGCAGCCTTTATCTGCCCCTGCTGCAGAGTGTGCTGGGACTCTACAGGCAGCTCCTGGTCCTCTATCCATGACTTTTAAGTTTGCCTATAAAGCTATAGTAATAAAAACAGCTTGGTATTGGCAAATGTGTGGACCAACGGAATTGAATCAAAGACCCTGATATAAATATATACATCTCTGAACACCTGATTTTTAACACAAAAGCCAAATTTATACAATGGGAAAAAAGAACATCTTCAATAATACAGTTGGCATAAGTGGATGTCCACATATAGAAGAAAGCAAATAGATCCATATCTATCACCCTGCACAAAACGCAAGTCCAAGTAGATCAAAGACCTCAACATAAACCCAGTTACATTGAACTTGCTCGAAGAAAATTAGGAAGTAGCCTTGATCATATTGGCATAGGAAGACTACTTCCTGAATATAACACCAGTAGCACAGACCCTGAGATCAACAATTAATAAATGTGTCCTCCTGAACCCTGAAACACTTCTGTAAGGCAAAGGACACTGCCAATAAGAGAAAACTACAGCCTAAAGAATGGGAAAAGATCTTCACCAACCCTACATCTGACAGTGGGCTGATCTCAAAAATATATAAAGAACCCAAGAAACTAGACATCAAAACAAAAAATAATCCAGCTAAAAATTGTGGAACAGGTATAAACAGAAAACTCTCAACAGAAGAATCTTAACTGGACAAAATACACTTAAAAGGATTGTTCAGCATCCTTAGTCATCAGGAAAATGCAAATCAAAACAACTCCAAGATTCTGTCTTATACCTGTCAGAATGGCTAACATCAAAAACACTGATAACTTTCTGTTGGAGAGCATGTGAAGTAAGGAGAACACTCTTCTACTGTTGATGGGAGTGCAAACTTAGTTACTTTGACAATCAGTATGGTGGTTTTTCAGAAAAACTGGAAACAATCTACCTGAGACCTAATCTTGGGCTATACCAATCTTGGACATTTACCCAAAGGATACTCAATCAT
This sequence comes from Sigmodon hispidus, assembly GCA_004025045.1. Lineage (NCBI taxonomy): Eukaryota > Metazoa > Chordata > Mammalia > Rodentia > Cricetidae > Sigmodon > Sigmodon hispidus. The sequence continues at coordinate 3,629 of PVIH01000799.1, forward strand.
ACCATAAGGACACTTGCTCAACTATGTTCATAGCAGCATTCTTCGTAATAGCTAGAACCTGGAAATAAGCTAGATGACCCTCAATTAAAGAATAAATAAAGAAATAAAGAAAATGTGGTATCTTATGTTATGAAGTATTACTCTGCTTTAAAAACTAAAAACCTTATGATATTTGCAGGTAAATGGCTGGAACTGAAAAAAAATCATTCTGACTAAGGTAACCCAGTCCCAGAAAGACAAACATGTATGTATTCATAAGTGGATACCAGGAGTAAAGTACAAGTAACCAGCCTATAGTCCACAACCCCAGAGGGGCTAGGTAACAAAGAGAGCCTAAAGAAGTTTGCATGGATTTGTCTGGGAAGAAATAGAAGTGTTCTCCTGGTATACTGGGGATAGGAACTTAAGAAAGTGGGTTGGGAAGACTGGATGAAGGAGGCAGGTTAGGGCAGGATGGGGAGAGAGACTAAGATAGAGACATCTTAATGAGGGGAGGCTTTGGGGGTTAGGGAGAAACTTTGTGCCAGGGGAAACTCCCAGGAATCCACAAGAATGACCCAAGCTATGATTCGTAGCAATAGTGGAAAGCGTGCCTGAACTGACCATCTACTGCTATCAGATTAATGACTACCCTATTTGTCATCAGAGAGACTTCATTCAGTAACTGAAGGAAGCAGTTGATCTACAGTCAAATACTGCGCTGGGCTCCAGGCTTCTTCCTGAAGAAAAAGAGGAGGAATTGTAAGAGCCATGGGGGCCAAACTCATGAGAGACAACTGACCTGAGCTTGTGGAAGCTTCATGATGTTTTTGACACTGGAACACCTTTGAATGTCAGCTATTTAAGTCATTAGTAACTAACCAGGGCAATGGGTAATTTCCTTTTCTCCATGTATCTTCTATCACAATTAATTCTGTATTTATTTTTAAGTGACATAATAATGACCCTTAACCTCCTAGTATCAAATTGAATTTCAGATGTTTGAAATGTACCAGCTAGAAATAAGAGGTTAACTATCTTGATCAAATGATTCAGAATGACCCTGGAGCATGAGATTTTTCTGGAAAGAGCCAGGAGCAAAGAGAAACACACAGAAAGTCACTTACCAAGGGATGTAGGATGTTTCAAAAGAACCCAAGAAGAGAAAAACAGTGCTCAAAAGTACAATGTTCCAGGCCTCAGGATAAGAAAGGCACTAAAAAGTAGATGTTGTACTTGTACTCTAAAAAAAAGAATAGATATTGTGGCATTTAAGACTCTGAGGTCCACCCAGACCATGATTTGCATAATAGAAACTGATGGAATAATGCTAAACTCTTTAATGAGGCCACAATAAGTCTGATACCCAAACCACTCAAAGACAAAACAAAGAAAAAGAATTACAGACCAATTTCCCTCATGAACATTGATACAAAAATTTTCAACAAAATTCTGGCAAACCAAATTCAACAATATAAAAGAAGTCATTCACCACCATCAAGTAGGCTTCATCCCAGAAATGCAGGGGTGGTTCAACATACAGAAAACTGTAAATGTCATCCATCATATAAACAAATTGAAGAAAAAGACCCACATGATCATCTCCTTAGATGTGGAAAAAGTGTTTGACAAAATCCAATATTCCTTAATGATAAAAGTTCTGGAGAGATCAAGAATATAGTGAAAATACACAAATATAATAAAGGCAATTTACAACAAGCAGATGGCCAACATCAAACTAAATGGAGAAAAACTCAAAGCAATCCCACTAAAATAAGGAACTAGACAAGGCTGACCCTTCTCATCTTATCTATTCAACTTAGTTCTCAAAGTTTTAGCTAAAGCAATAAGAGAACAAAAAGAGATTAAGGGGATAAAAATTGGAAAAGAAAAAGTGAAACTATTTCTATTGGCAGATGATATGATTGTATTCATAAGTGATCCACAAAATTCTACTAGGGAAGTTCTATAGCTGATAAACACCCTCAGCAATGTAGCAGGACACAAGATTAACTCAAAGAAATGAATAACCCTCCTATACACTAAAGATAAAAGGGCTGAAACAGAAATAAGGGAAACATCACCTTTTATAATAGCTGTAAATAACATTAAATATCTTGGTGTAACTATAACCAAAGAAGTAATAGATCTGTTTGACAAAAACTTTAAATCATTGAAGAAAGAAATTGAAGAGGCTATTAGAAAATGGAAATGTCTCCCATGTTCCTGGATAGGTAAGATTAACATCGTAAAAATGGCAATCTTACCAAAAGCAATCTACAGATTCAATGTAATTCCCATCAAAACCCAACACAAGTTTTTACAGACCTTGAAAGAACAATACTAAATTTCATTTGGAATAACAGGAAGGCCAGGATTGCCAAAATAATTTTGCTCAACAAAAGAACCTCAGGAAACATCACCACCCCTGACTTCAAAGTATACTATAGAGCTACAGTAAGAAAAACAGCTTGGTACTAGGATAAAAACAGACTTGTGTGTTAATGAAATCAAAATGAAGACCCAGACATTAACCCACACAACTATGAACACCTGATTTTTGACAAAGAGGCCAAAATATTCAATGAAAAAAAGATAGTATCTTCAACAAATGGTGTTGACATAACTAGATGGTAGTGTGTAGAAAAATGCAAATAGACCCAAACCTATCACCCTGCACAAAACTCAAATCCAAATGGATCAAAGATCTCAACATAAACCCAGCTACACTGAACTTGATAGAAAAGAAAGTGGGAAATATCCTCCAATGCATTGGCATAGGTGATCACTTCCTAAATATAACACCACTAGCACAGACACTAAGAACAACAATCAATAAGTGGGACCTCCTGAAACTGAGAAGCTTCTGTAAAGCCAAGGACACAGTCAATAAGACAAATGACAGCCTATAGAATGGGAAAAGATTTTCACCATCTCTACAAGTAACGGAGGATTGATCTATAAAATATATAGAGAACTCAAGAAACTAGAGCCCCAAACCCTAAATAACCCAATTAAAAATGGGGTTCAGAACTAAAAAGGGAATTCTCATCAGAAGAATCACAAATGGCTAAAAAGTACATGAAAAAGTGCTCAATATCTATAGCCATCAGAGAAATGCAAATCAAAACAACTTTGAGATACCACCTTACACCTATCAGAATGGCTAAGAATAAAAACACAGATGACAGTCTATCCTGGAGAGGTTGCAGAGCAAGGGGAAAACTCCTCCATTGTTGTGGGAGCGTAAACTTGTTCAGCCACTCTGGAATGCAGTATGGTGGATTCTCAGAAACCTGGGAATCAATCTCTCCAAGGATCAAGCAAAAAAAAGAGATGTCATTGTATAGGAGAGTTTAAGGCTAGAACATAGCTAAATGACACAGTGCTTCACTTCTGCATTGATGGCCTTTGGCAGGGGTGTGGGTGAGGAGGAACTCATTTTCTTTAAGGAAGTTTAATTATAATTCAGTAAGTAAATGAGCAGCATGAATGGGCTTTTGTGTAAATGGGGAGATCATAACAGAGGATATGAAACTGAGAGGACTGATAACTGAGTTTGATAGGGTGCATGATGTAAAATCACCAAGTAATAAATAAAAAATTAAATTAAATTTAAAAATATATGTCTCTGAAGTGTCTTCTTAGGCAGTTATAATTAAGTGATATCAAATGTAGGGCTAAAACAGTCATGTATTTCTCACAGCCCTAAAAGCTGAGGAGGTCAATACTGGCAAGTGCCCTTTACTTCCTACTATTCTTTCATGGTAGATAGAGGAGATGGGGGGAGAGGAAAATTCTCTATTCTTTCCTCCCCATCATCTTTCTCATTCTCCTTTCTCCATTTCCTTGTTTGCCCATCTACATCCACACTGGGGATTGAACAGTGCTGTGCCACTGACATAAATCATCAGCTCTCTCTTCTCTTCTTGAAAAGGTGCTGGATCCCACCAGGAGGACTCCAAACTTATCTGAATATGTTTGAAGCTAATTATACCCCAAAGCACCCACCTACAAACACTGTGATATTGGAGGCGCGGTTTCAGCACAACATCAAGGGAGCAGAAACATCTAGACCATAACCATGTGAATAAAAGCAACATCTCCTTCTTGGTTTCTTTCTTTGCCTACATCACAAGAAGACCAGGCACCTTGGTTGAAGTGCCTAGTGGTCCTTGCTGTTTTTCTCTAGGTTATGCAATAATTTGGAGGCTGAATCCAATGCAGCAAGGCTTTCCTTATAATAGAGATCAATGTTTAGAAAGAACAATATAGAGAGCAAAGTCAGTATAGCCTCATGCTTAGTGTTATCTACTGCTAACACTCACTGTAAGTCACAGGATGTGAACATACCTTCATGTCCTGTAAGCAAGCACACAACCAAATAATGGTATATTTGATCTTATTATCTTTTCTCTTCTAGCCCAACCTCTTTCCTCTTTTATTGTCATAGGTAATTATGTTTAACTTATAAAACAATTACAAAATGATGTCCTCACTAGATGTAAACAGTTTTCTATCTTTATCTCTCATGGGTAATTTTTTAGCTTCAAAGTTTTAAGAACATACAGAAATATTACTTTAAAGAATGAATTGATGACTGGTGTTTGAGTTTTTATTACATCGCCCTACACAAGCGTTATAGGCAACCATGGGGTATTGAGAATGGGAGAATTAGTCTTCCCTAGGGAATGGCATACCAACTGGTTATCAAATACCAGATGGTCACCCCTGAAAACATACATAGGAGTGCCATACAGACCGAGCAGGCTAACATGTATGTAGCATTATTATTTAATGAAGAAAGAAGCTATGAATTTGAGAGAGGAAGGAGGAGGAGATGTAAGGATTTGGGTAGAGAAAAAGGAGAGGGTAAATGAAGTATTTATAATCCCAAAGGAAAAGAAAGAACTTAATAAATAAGTAAAGAAATAATAAAATAAAATAAAATAAACCTGGATGAGAAATGTTTGAAGAGAAAGGACCAAGGAAGAAAAAAGAGGGGACAACCAGGACAAGCAGAGGAAAGGAAGCACCAGTCAGGGAGGGGTCTGGAGAGTGAGGTGGGGTGGGAAAAGGAGAGAGGGCAGATGGACATAAGAAGAAAGAAAGCTGGATCACAATTCCCTGCCTAGGGCCTCCACCAAAATATCTGCTTGGTAAAGGGCTTTTAAATCTCAATTACTTTTAAAGAGGAAGTTAAAATAAAATAAAATAAAACAGGTAAAAGACCATTTATAAAACATTTTTATTACACTATTTACTGGGATGGTTATTTTTCTGCGGCTCTGAAAGAAGCAGTTTAAGGGAGAAAAGTTTTCTTTAGAGTCAGGCTTTTAGAGTGTTGCAATCCAGCTTGGTATGAATCTGCTGAAGCAGAAGGCAGCCAGTTGGTCATAATTTGGGTGATTAGGATACAGGAGGAAGGAACTGGCAGGATAACCTTCAAAGGTCCAACTATAGTGACCCATTTCCACTTTTGAAGCCCAATAACCTCCCCTAACAGTGCCACCACAGGGACTATTTCAAAGTCAAAGCATGATGCCATCTAGTCTTTTCAAAGGGAAAGCAAAATACCACAAACAAGCCATTCTCTTATCTGTTGGTGTAAGATTTCCTCCAGACTATAGATGAGGACCAGACATTACCAGGAAATAGCAACCAACCACACCAAAGGATCACTTCAATTAAATAAAGTTCCATGCTAACAAACTGAAACTGAAATATTCATCTGGAGATCGGGAAATCGGGAGAATGATGACACCCGAATATCCAGTGGCCTTTTTCAGTCAGCATGAGAAAACCCCCTGTGCCTTAACCCCACAATGAAAGGACACTTAAGCAGTTTGCTGTTAGTTAACCAACTTCACAGTATCAACTGCCATTCTGAGAGATCAAGGGCATTTTTTGGTTCTTCTCAAGACACTCTGTATTAATCTCTTTTGTTGTATTTTCTTCAATAATGCAGCCTTAAAAATGTTGCAATTTGTGTCTATATGTGTGTTTATTTGCACTTCTTTTTTCTCTAGCCTCCTCTTTGGATTATCATCTTTATATTTCATGTAGTTTCAGAGTGATCACCCCCATTTCTGTTTTTATAAAGTACATACAGTTCCTAAACATATTCCCCAGCTATAATGTCTCTTCTAAAATCCAAATGTAGACATATAACCCACAAATTAAAATTTTCTTTGTACATTTTAAGGGGTATTTTTTTGAACCTGCTTAAATATGCATGTCTCAAACCGATTCGTATCTCTGAGGCAAGTACTTATTTGTCTGTGTCACACATTCTGGATGGCGAGCTATAAGCCTGCATATCTCCATAATTCCTTCCCCATGGCAGGAGCAGACTGTGAAATATAACATGGCCATGCTGCAGATGATAGAGAGAAGACACATTCCAAGAAGAGTCTGCTGCTTCTGTGCAGCATCACTGAGCTGATGGCTCCCTGGTACTGCCATGCTAACTACTGACTGCCTAACTGTAGTCTCTTGAATTCAGGAAGTAAATTAAATTGTCAAGTGTCTCAGTCAGTATAGTCTTGTTCTTTCCTATTGTTATAATAATAAGCAAAACACCCTATTCCTAGTGGCTATAGCCTCTTAGCCTGCTCTCTGTTGTGATCTGTTCATCTTAGTAAAGTGTTTCACCATTGCCTCTACTCAGAAATAAGGTAGCTCTTGAAGATTGTTTTTATAACAACCTCCAATCTTACCTCTCCTGTACCAAACACACTCACACACACACACACACACACACACACACACACAGAGAGAGAGAGAGAGAGAGAGAGAGAGAGAGAGAGAGAGAGAGGCACACACAAACACACAAGCACACACAAACATGATGTAGGTGGTGGAAAACTGGATGGGACATTGAGACATCACAGATAGTAACACCAGAGGCTTATAGCCTTGGAACTAAGATCTGAGTTTCAGAGGACTGTAGAGAGCTGGTACCTAGAACTCAGAATTGCTCTTATCCCATGATGGTACCCAGGGAAGATCTGAGAACTGACCCTCTGATTCTAACAATGGATCCTGTCTAGCCTGTAAGGACATCTATTGGTATCTAGGGAGAATCTGACAGCTGATGCTCTGGTTCTAACAAAGAATGGTGTCTAGCTGGTGACAACATCCATTAAAGAGAGGACTAAGGCTAGGAGAAACTGGAAACTACAAACAGTTGGCAATGCTGGAGCCCATCACATGCTTGCAGGAAGGACAAGAAGAAGCAAATTCCTTCTTTCTTTGACTCCTGTTGCTCTGAAACCCTCTTGTCAGTAAAGCTCAGTAAAGATTCACCTGGTGAAAGCTTCAGTCTTCTGGATACCTGGCCAAGTAGTACAGAGCATCCTATAGAAGCCTGTGTTTGAAGATGAGATAATCCACAGGTTCATAACAAACATAGGATTTGTCTACTGTCTTTTATTTCTGTGTAGAAAGTATATACTCAATTTTTTTGTCTCCCTTCCCCCTCTCTTTTTCTTCCTCTCATAGCTTGCTTGTGACAATTCCTTGCCTCATCCCCCAATACAATAACATATATATATATAAAAATATGTACACACATACACATATATATGTAGTTAGAAAAATTTGATAAATATTCATTAGATAGATTTGGAATTAGTGAATTTATTAATTTTTCTCAAAACTAACACAATGGAGGATATGATTTTGTCAATTAATCAAACTTTTAGTTCCTCACATGATTTCTTTGGAGCTAAAAGAATGATCATGAACCAGTTCCTTTCTATCTAACTGCAACTGAAGATGATCTCATATCATATTAGTAATAAAATGCATAATGATTATTCATATCTTTAAATGCTCAAAGAATTAAACAAGCAGTTAGATCTACCGAATATTGGAAACTTAAAAAAGGAAATACAGGTTTAAAATGATTCAGAGGATGCTGGAAAAAGTTGTAATCCGAGGCAGACTTGAGAGGATGGATAAGTCATACCATAAAATAGAGAGAAGGGCTTGGAAGCTTTGAGATGATTTCGATGCAAGCAATGAAGGGGCAGGGGTGGGGTGGGGGAGGCTTAGGAGAAATCACTGGGAAAGGAAATTGTAAATGAAAATGTCATAAATTCTGCACTCAAGGTTTCAAGCTTTATGTCTTTTGCAAACAGGACATAAAATTACTTTTTGGCAAAGTGATGATATGACCATCTAGGATATTTTCTGAAGATCAATCTGCTGAGTCATAGGTTATTGAAAGGATATAATTCAGAAGACCCTAGAGATGTGGCTCAGTGGCTGAGCATTTCCTTGGTGTGTGAAAGGCTTTGGGTTAGCTCCCCATCACAGCAAAACAGAAGGAGAAGGATGAACTGCTGGGATACTGTGGCAATAATATTGACGATAAAAGAAGGAACAAAGGAAAGTTGTACCAGCAAATATGTAAAAAGAATTAATATAATATAGCACAGATCTAATTGAAGGCAGAGCGGGTTTCTAGGATCGGTCCACAGTGGTTCTCTTAGTGAGGATTTATAAGGGCAGACAGAAAAGAGACCACTGATTTCATCAGGATAATTTGATAATGATGACATTAGTACACCCAGAGGCCTGGTGATGTTTTTTATCCTGTAGCAATGAGTTCATTGAAAAGCTAGTAGGAATCTGGAAGGATGTATATGTCTTCATCTTGAGGAGGAGGAGGGCTAGGCTTCTGGAAATTACAATAAAGAGCGTCTGTTTGATTTCCGTAGACATGCTCCTCGAGATTAGATGGCTGGGTGTTTTCATACAGCGCCTTCCCAGTTTCCCCCTTGGTACCCACTTGCACGTTTTCGTAGTCGCCATGCATCCTATTTTTCTTAGCGGTAGACTTGTGGCCTTTGTTTTCCACTGAGGTTTTCGAGCACATCTTGTGGGCACTACAGTCAAGGGTTTTTGTGCAGTCCTTATGTCTGCTGCTTCTTTGCATAAACTTCGGTAAGGTAAATGATGTGGTTTCCTGGCGCTTCCAGTGCCAAACACACCCAATTCCACAGACCAGCAAAAGTACAAGCAGAGAAACCCCGCCAATAGCCACACCCATCAAAGAACTCGCAAAGCTCTTCAGCATTTCAGCGCAGTGTTGTTCGCCGGCTCAGTGTGGCTAATGAATTTCACAGGTACAAACAGATGCAATGTTTGGCAGTCTGTTGTGGTTCAAAACTGAGTTTGGAGGCCCTTTTAGGCATTTTTTTTTTTCTAGATCTGAAAGGATCTGTCAAAGTCCTGATGCAACTGGAGGTGAGATTGACCAAACGTCTCTGCAGATGGCTGTTTACATCACTGTTCCTGGACACTGGAGCTGTGTCAGGAGACTTTTATTCCTCTTCACTTCCTTTTCTTTCAGTGGACCACAAAATGAAGCAGAGAACAATAGTACGCAGAAACCTCGAGAAAGGGGAGCCTGGGGAATCTGCCATTCAGAAACCTGCTATAAATTAAAAGTATGTTAACATTATACTTAGTACTTCGTGGGATTATAAATTTACTGTATTTACCAAATTTGTAAAACATGTCTATGCTGTCAGTCATTGCTTTTATATTGATAACACGAGCTATTTTGAGAAGAAAGCGAAGAACCCCGTCCTCTGCATCCCGATCCCTACCCCCCACACTCCCCCCTACCCCCCCACCCCCCCACCCCCACCCCACCCCCATCGGTATTGTTTTGTATGATATAGTTGATGACATTTTAAGTGAAATGTAAGGTTCTTCCAGCATTAGGAACAACATGACAAAACTATCTGGATATGGCCAGCCAATTGCTTCTTGCTTCTCTATGAAACCTTATCCTTCTTTAGAGTAGAGAGAAGCTGAGGTCATGTCCCTGGTCACTCCTCCCTCTGGAGTCCTACATTAATTATCCTATTCTCCAATAGAGTGCATAGCATAAATGTAAGAGGATTGTGTCTTCCTACCTGGTCTAAAGATGAGCAGGAGTCAGCTCCTTCCATCTCTAAATGCCCAGAGGGAATCAGAACACCTAGCACCTGAGCTGTTCATTGTGGCTATTGCCTATGCAGTTCTAGTACAGGGAAGCTGAGGGATACAGAATGAGACCCAGTATCAAAACAAACCAAAACCAACAAACTTTACAGCTAGAGAAAGGCAGCATACAGAAGGGTGGTAGTCAGTAGGAATGAGCAAATATGTGTAAGATACAATGATATAGGTATGAAAATGTCATGAAACTCATTATTGTGTATATTAACTTAAAAATTAATAAAAAATAGATCAATAGTCTCTGAAATCTTTCCACTCTTTCAAGGGCAGACATGATGCAAAGGCTAAGCACAAACATTTGCCAAAACCCCTACAAATACAGCATCATTTCTTTTATGGGCAGAGTAGAATGTCTTAATATATTGTAGCACATATAATAGCATTCATATTCACCACAATGTTGGAGATGCATTTCCAAAATTTAAAATATTGAATGGAATAAATTAGGTTTTAGGAAGGTAATAATGAGAATGGAAATGAGTTTCCTCTAGGCAGCTGGAGAGAAGCAAAAGAGTCCCTCTCAGATTCTGAAAAAAAATTAATTTTCATCATTTATTTTAGTCCTATGCAGAGCAGGTTACCCCGTACATCCTTAGTATAAATATCATGCACAGAGTAGTCACTGAGAAATAGAACAGCAAAAGAAACACATCCTCTATCATCAAGCTGACTTTATATAAGGAAAATATGTGAGATACAAAACAGAACAATAATGAAAGGCATTTCAAATAATAAACCATCTTAGCTTAATGCCTAAATGAACTTCAGTTTGCCCAGCCTGGAAGCTCTTTTCACTTTGGAAAGCAGCAGTTTCCACAAATTAACTAATAATTATTCACTGGTCTTCAAATTGCAAGTTCTTCTTAGAGTAAACCTTGCAAAGCAGATAGTGAATTTCTCTCAGGAAGCAGAGTGGGCACATGGAAGAGCTGGTTAGTCTCGCAGCATCCTAGAAGCACCAACCTCACCCACAGCTTGCAAACTGCTTTCCTCGACACGACTAAGGCAAAATTATCTTTAGAAAACTGTTTCTTTATGTAACAAAAACATCTTTAATGATTAAAGGTGAATCTCTCTTACCTCTTTTCATTACCAAAACACCTTAAATTGTATTGACTCATTTCATGCCCTGGAGTGTAGGGCTCTGTCATCTGTCATCAGACTTGCTTGGGCTGAAAACTGTTCCTCTTTTCATTCTGGTCTGTTACTTCCTTGTTAGTCTCCTTTTCAGGTTATTTAGTACTTGCAAAGTTTCCTGGTTTCTTGAGGAAGTTGTTATCAGATGCTGCAGAATTAGAAATGTTCCTCCCTCCTTTTAGGTAGAACTTTAAAAGTGCATATTAAATCACTATATCAAACTTAGGTGCTATTCCTTTTTTGAACAACATTTACAATTCTGTTTGAAATCAATCATGCATTTTGCTTTTTAAAGAGAGCCTTTAAAAACTCATACTAACATTCAGTTTGAGTATTTTTGTTTGCTTGCTTTGTGATTGCTTATTTAAATATCATGCTACAGTGATACCCCCAAGTAGCATACATACTTGCTCAACTAGAATCCTGATTTTGGTCAGAATGTGTTTATTGTTGTTGTTGTTGTTATTATTATTATTATCAAATAGGAGTGCCCTAAAGAATGTCCTGAAGCACTTTACTGTGGGATACAGTATATAGCTCGTCCATTGGGTAAATTTGTAAAGTTTCTTTTTGTTAAGAGACTCACAGGCACAGCAGGATTGGCAGCAGTCTGATATTACACAAACAAACAACCTAAAACCAGCAAGCAAGAACAATTACTTTATCTTGTTTAGTAACTGTATTCAGTCCATTTCCAGCAACAGGTATTCTAAGACTGTAGTATAATACCCAGGAAACCTATAAAGGAAAAGGAAAAACAACACCATTAATCCTAGTTTATAGACAAGCAGAAGCACAGTAGACAAATGTCTACTCCGGCGTGCCATTGCCCCAGAGCTACTGGAGGTGTCATCTGATGCAGTGGTTTGAATGCCGTGTTTCCACATAGAAACTTTTTGGGATATCATCCATAACAGCCAGTTTTGTAGAATACAAAAATGAGAACTGTTGAATCAACCAGATAATCAGTGAGTTAAATAGACAATCTAGACATAGTCATAGAAATATTTCCTTTTATATTGTATCAGAATTTGTTCAAGCAGGCAGGATGAGCCTTGTATAAAGTGGTTTAAAACGAGGAAGAAGGAGGCTAGAGATAGAGATTTGTGGTAGAGAACTTGCCTAGTGTGTGCAAGGTTCAAAGTCTAATTGCCAGCACTGGAAAATGAGCAAAAGCAATCACCATTGGAATTTATTCTTGAAACGCAAGTCTGATGTTGGAAAAGCTACAGTCACCAGTGCATATTGAACATCATTTCTGTGAAGTACAGGGGTGCAGCATTGAATACACTCCAGGCAACACCTGGAGACCAGTTGAAGAAGAAGCCGCTGAACCCACAGATTATTTCAGACCTAGAAAGTAAGGCTAAGAAATATAGAGTTCTGGGAAACAACTGAGAGCAGGAAAACAGGCATGATGCTCAGGTGGGCAGGAAATGGCTATCTGTAAAGAACAAGAGTGACCCAGCCAATGTTGCAGACAGGGTAGTGAGACTGGGAGCTGTATGTCCTCTACTCTCCCCTGGTGCTCTGGAAAGCAGTAAGGCATTAGCTGCCCTGTGATGTCACCACACGCGCACGCGCACATGTGCACACACACATACACACACACACACAAACACACACGCACTCACCATTTGTATAAATTTATGTCATCTCCTCTAAAAGTGAAGCTGGTATGCCCAAAGTTGAGACCCTGGAGAGACCACCAGAGACAAGGATGTAGCGGAATGCAAAAGCAAGGTTTATTGATAGAGACGAGCTAGCTCATGAACCACTCCAGATGTCCATTACACTGGAATCATGCAGGAGGGTTGATTAGGGCCGCAGGGGGCGCTCCTTTTATAGCCGGAGGCTGTGAATTGGGTTCCGGTGAGGATAATGGTACGAGTCATTAGCTAATTGGCTCGTGCTAGGGGCTTTCCACACTAGGGTGGGGTTGCCCGGTAACAATGTGTCAGGCCTTTGATTGGTTAGTACCAAGGTGAAAATCATTTTTATTATTATTATTTCTTCCTGTCATGTTTGGGCTAGTTTTGTGCAGGGTCCCGTAGCTCATCCTTGGGTTATGGTCAAGCTGTTCTGGTTCTATGTATGCCCTGGAATGTTTCCTATAGAAGGGGAAAGCCCATCATCAACCCTGGAACGTGCAGCTGGCCCAGGAATGATGGTGGTGTATTTTGACTAGAGCATTTGGTGGTCAGATAGCAGGGCCAGGATGGTATGGATTCTGCAGTTGGAACTTAGGTCATGCTGCCCCTCTGTAAACAGCAGTTTCTAGCTATGGTCTCTGGGAACTGGTTGAGAGACTCTTTCTCAGGGCTCTGTCTGCTTTAGTTCTGCATAGTTCTCTAGAATGGAAGACTCCTTTTAGTCCTGGACCCCACCTGGATCACCCAGGTATCCAGCCCATTCTCTCCTAGAACTGGGCATGCCCCTGCCAGGAATGTGGAACTGAACTCTATTTTATCTCTATGGTTACTAGAATACAAAATGGCATTTCTTGAGCTAAGCTTACTCTCTTCAAAACTAAGGAAAAAAATTAACTCCACTTACTTTAAATGTATTAAGGACAAATAATCAGAGGACTGTCATCTGGTACTTACCTAAAACAGAAATATTTTTAAGTAAAAAAGTTAGTCTTTGAGATTATGGAACCAGCACTCTGTGTGCTCAAAACTGAGTTGTTGTGTAATTATTGGTATTATGGCTCAGCTATTATGTTTTAAATTACGTCTCCCCTTCCCAGTGTTTAGTATAGCACAATACATCTTGCTTTTCTTCCCAAACTTTTGTCTTTTAACCGCAACAGTTGTATCGAGATTTCTTTTGCTCCTTTTTTTTTTTTTCTGCTTTGTTTTCTGGGAAGCAAAGAACTTTGCGGGTAGTTTATTGCCTGGCAATATAACTTAGTCTGCCCAATTAATTCAAGTACATTTTTCTTCTATAGATTGATGGTAGCAATTTTTGTTGTTAAATATATAAATATTGTTACTTTTATAACAATGGGGATTTTCAAAAAATACTTGAACTGAGTTGCATTAATGACAGTAGACATGAAAAAATAATTGAGTATGCAAATTCTATTGGAAAGCTTATTATACTCATGAAAATTTCCTGGATATTCTATAATGATTCAAAAGCTTCATGTTATTTGCTACAAAAAGTACAGGAATCTGTATCTTCAAATAAAGCATTTTATTGTCTAGGAAAGGTAGTACATTTAAACAGCAAATTATTTATTATGTATAGGCTTATGGGATTAATCAACAAAGTAAGCAGCTTGTTAATAGGACAGGCCAGCAAAGTTTTACTACTATGTATATAGAAAAAGTCATAACAATTGAAGTGTGGAAATGTAGTAAGGGAATGTAAATGAAGAAAGCACAGATGAATAGGGTCAAAACAAAACCATTGTTATGCTAAGGGCCCAGCTTGGTAGCATTTCTCAGCATTAAATTAGATAATTCTTAGCATGGATAGATTTCAGTGGAAGAGATGTCACATAATTTTTAGTCTGGGGATATATCTCTAAACCTGAAAGTCTGTCAGAATCTCTTATGAAGCTTTCAAGTATAAATTCCTAGGACCTTGCAGATTCTTCTTCATTAGGTCTGGATTGGCCTTTTTTATTTGAAGATAAAAGCAATACCACAATACTTCCATGGGCAAAGGAACTAGAGGAATGGTATGTCACAGACTGAGGAATAAGGAATTTCTTCAAAATCACCTTACACTCTTTTATGGTATGTGGCATTATTTCTGTTACATTTGTGTACCAAAATAAATGGTTATTGTTGATTTAACATCATCTCTAAATATATATGAAATAAAAGAAAAAGATTTTAATAGGCATAAAATTTGAAACAATTTAGACATATTTTTTAATTTAATTGGGTCATTATATTTTTTTGAACAAACTACTCTAGAAGACAGAGTAGAGAATTACTTTGAAAAGTTATCAGTGGGCTTTGAACTAGGTGGATTCTAAGTTATTTTGGTCTTACTGAGTTTAGGCTGTGTGGGTGAGAAAAAAGGAGTCTAATGATTTGAATCTTAGTGCAAAGCAAAGTTTTCTACTTTCTGAGATTGCAAGCACTCTAATTGATATAAGTAGATTTTTTTCATAGTCTCTAGTGCCCCATATTCATGTATAACCTTAAAACAAAAAAGCTTGTAATAATTTAACTTTAAAAAATTAGCATAAGTAAAACAAAACCAAAAACATTAGTTCGAATCTTGCTTTGTTTAACTATAAGAAAATAAAGGATGTAGAGACCTCTGGATTTCCTTCCTGTACCACTGAATTCACAGGGAACTGCATCAATATTTCAGGCATTACAAGGAGATGCTGCTTAAAACTGGCTTTTATGTCTGACATACTTCCTTCAAGGCCAGCTCCATTTCTTCATGTAAGTCTTTCCTAACTGCTATCAGATCAGATAGTGGGACTTGAGGCTTGCTTCAACTCCAGTTGAACAATACTCACTCTTCCCCATTTCACTGTCTGTCATAAAATAATAAACATTGAAATTTTTGGTAATTGTTGCATGTGAAATGAAACTGAACCATTTCACTCCTCCATGAATGAAACTAAACGCCGGGAAGTTCAGCATCTCTAAAGCAGATGTGCCTTCACCTCAGACTGGGTGGAGCTTTCACAAGTCATATAATCACACAGTTTCAGCAGATCTTTGTGTTCATCTAACGAGATTAATTTTTAAACTAGGATTAACAACAGACTCCAAAGTAGTCACTGTTTGATTCTGCCAATTGCTTTGGGAACTATTGAGAACAATATAATGTCACAATTTTTAAGTAACTGGCTGTATTTGAGATTGTGCAGAGTGGCAGGCTGGCGTTGGGATCATCTACATTCATGGAGACTTGGCTCACATGGACACTGTCAATCACTCCTGGGATTTCAAACTTTGTAGGTGTATGAGGCTGGCTTCCCAGTTTCCCCAAGGAGAACAGGACTGTGAGTCCATGCTCTGAACTCCACTATCTCACCTGCACATTGATTCTGAGAAAGAAATCAAGGGAGGCAGAGATCCTTAGCTGCTTCTAATCTGCTCTCTATTCACCCCGCCCAAACAGTGATGCCCTGGAAAACTCTGGTCTCTCAGAAGAGTGGAAATAGATGGAGTCAAAATAAGTACAGATTCTCAAAAGCAGGGATGGTGGGGGTGGGGGATGGCGGGAGAGCAGAGATCCTGGTAATCAGAAATATACTTTATTCTCTCTGTGTGCAACATGCTTTGGGAGCCAATTCCTCCTCAGATGAGGGTTGGTGAACTAGAGGCCTCTAGTGAGGGCCAGGCAATGGTCACGGTCCTAGGTAAGTTAGAGCTCCTCCCACTAAACCTGCTTTTCTGTCACATAGAATCGCAGAGTTCATTAGCTCTGTCAGCAAGAGCTTAGACAGAAGTCAGAGGAAAGCCCTGTCCTCAGAATCTTTACCCTTTTTTTTTTTAAAAAAAAAAAATATTTATTATGTATACAGTATACAGAAGAGGATACCAGATCTCATTACAGATGGTTGTGAGCCACCATGTGGTTGCTGGGAATTGAACTCAGGACCTCTAGAAGAAGAGACAGTGCTCTTAACCTCTGAGCCATCTCTCTAGTCCCCCTTTTTTAATGTTAGCTGTCTTAGAACAATTATTCAATGACAGGCACGTCAGTTTCCATATAACTAGACTGACATTGCAGATAGGAAATGTAACTCTGAATTACAATGGTACTTAATTCCAGGTCTTTGCTAAAGTCTTCCAAGGCACTTTTAACAATAGGAATGTTTAGGGTCTCACCATAGACAAAGTTCTTGAGAGTGCCTTAGCACTTAAAAGTGCTCCCTTGGGTCCTTAAAAGTCCTCTGCAGGCCTGAGTCATTTTCAGGCATTCTTTGACCAGACCCTGCCCCAGTATATCTTCTTGAGGAAACCACTTCACTTTTCTTCACTATCCAAAAAAGGAACTTCTAAATGTTGCAAAGGAAAACTATCTTTGGCGGTCAGAGTTTATCAGAGAAAGCTCTAGAATTTGTAGGCTGACTAAAGCAATATACTAATAATTCATATTTTGGACACTTGGACAATTACTGGACACTTCTTTAAACCATTTCATGAGGTTTTTCATCTTATAGCAAGCATGAAGGTGAGTGCCATTTACCTGATCGCAGATGATAATGAGGCACAGTCAACTGAAGTTACCAAAGTTCAGACAGCTTGTAGAATTCAAACTTGGACTATGATATTTGAATACAAATTCTGTTTTCTCTGAAGACTAGGTCTTGCCTACATCCAAATTTCTTTGATGATGCCCCACATTAAGTCTGCTTCATCCTAAAGTCATACAATTGAATCTTTTCTCTCTTTATTGATTTTATGTCTTTCTTAACATTTTTATTTTTGAAATTAAATATAATCATATTTTTTCCTCTCTTTAACTTCTCTCATGTATTCCTCATCCCAACTTCTCTCTCAAACTCGGTCCATTTAATACTAGCTATATATATGTGTATGATTTCAGGGTTGGCCATTTGGTACTGCATGAAAGGCTCTTGCCTGGGCAATGCTATTTTCCTCATCCATTTTGATCTTTATCTGATTAAGGATAGTTAAGCCAAGCTAAAGACAGTAGACCCCACTCTGGGACATTGGGAGATTGGATAAACTGCAGGAGAGCAACTGTCTGGTATTAATGAAGTCAGAGAAGGTGCAGAAAATAATCAACAAAATATGTAACCTCAAAGCTGAGTTACAAGACCATGAAACCCAGAAATAAATTTCTTTAAAAAGTCTTCTGTCTAGTTTATAGATCAGGTACAACATGCTCAGGATGGGGCCTTTTGGCTCCTTGCTGCTGTGGGGATCTGTGGGAATGACTGCATATTTCGATCCAGCTGGACACAGTTGGTAGTTCTCATAGAGGTCTCCTGCTAGGATAATAAAAAGTGTCATTCATGCAAAGACCTGCTCTCCATACCACATCATTTGCCTGAGCAACCACATCAGCCTCTTGTGGATTTTCCTTCTATACCTCATTCCTAAAGCTAAGTAAATGGTCTTTCTCAGGTATGAGCCAGACCACACTGGCTCCTGATTAAGACACTCTTGGTAGCTTTCACTGGTCTCATAATTAACTCTCTGCCATTGTCAGGTGTTACAAGTCCCTCCCTATCAGCCTCTGTCTTCTGCCACTTACTTCATCCCTGGTCAGGAGACTAGAGATGTATCTGTTGCTCTCTGCTCACCCAACATCTTCAGTTTTGTTCTTTTCCAAAATGTCTTTGCAGGTCCTCTTAAACATCTCTCTTGACATTTCATCTTTCTCCTTAGTACTCCTCCTCAGGAGGATCTCCTTGACCACTTACTATGAAATACTCCCCCTATGTGTCTCTGCCATCTGTCTTTAATGCGTCTGTTTGCATGTGTGCCATTTGTCACTCAGACATACTTTCTCCTAGCTCAGTCACGCCCTGAACACATGGAAACCACTTTTCCCTGACATCACACACACGTTGTGATGTGTCACTTCCTGTCACTCTTTTGCATCTGACCCTTCCTTCCAGCCTGTTTTGATTTCCTAGCAGCATAGTGTGCTTCCTTGTACTTTGACATTTTGTGTTTGCATTTTTAGCCCTTTGTGAACTTAGTGCTAAGATCTTTCCTGAAAGCAGGGACTGTCTTTACTGCTCTCCCTTTTGAGATTTCTCATCACCTTACATGAAAGGGACTTGATAAGGGGCAGTTTGATATAATAAAAAGCAGTAAGGATTATTCTAGAATAAACTTTTAGGTAAAATAAATTATTTTTTCTTGGTACTAAACATAAATACATATAAAATGATATGTGACATATTTGCACAAATACAGGTCCTTATACACATATGGAAAGAGTATGAAACAATATGAAAATATATATCAATGCATCAACACCTGAGCTAAAGAAATTAATATCACCATTACTTCAGAAGTCCTAATTTTTTCCTATGACATTTACCATCTCTTTTTCTAGAATAAGCAATATATGGGATCTTTAGTTATCACTTTTGTTCTGTAGAATCTAGCTTTATAATTAAGCATACTTCTATAAGTCATCCTGGAATACTGGAGAATAAGTGTAGGCTTTGCTACTATGGAGATGCCAATAGCCTCATCCTTAGCTGAAGCTGCACTGGGGCACCTGGGCACAGGCTGGAGCAGCTGGGTGAGAGCTCATGGTGCCCTACAGGAGGTTGCAGTGCTGGTGGCAATGTCTAGATAGCTCAGTAAGAAACACTGATCCTCAGGCAGTTATCTGAGCATCAATGAGGTCTATGTTTGCTCCTTATCTTCAGCTTAAGAGGAACTAAAGGAAGAGCCTATTTTTGGGCTGGAGGAGCCTTCAGCTGACCCACATAGCACAACACCAGGACAGAAAAAGTGCAAGCAAATGACATGGCCAGATTCACTGGGGCATTCTTTCCTTAGATACAATATCAGCTTGATGGGGTCTGCTGTTTTCATCTAAACTGTGGCTGATGCTCTGACCTTTTATTCACTCACTGTTTTGCTTTCGCTGTTTTACTCTGTGTAATATTCTTAAACTCTTGTTTCCATGGACAGAGAATTGGAAGTGACTTTATCAGAGGGAGGCACATAACTAAAGATATTACAGATTTAATCTCAACAGTAATCTTTTTATTTCACAGATTATTTAGTGGGTTTATGGAAGCTTACTGTGATAGTCTTTGTGATAGTTCATAATTTTGTCACATAACCCATGAGATGTGATTTAGATCCAAAAGGATAAAGAGATGCCTTTGTACTCAGTCACTCCTCCCCCTCCCTCCCTCCCTCCCTCCCTCCCTCCCTCCCTCCCTCCCTCTCTCCTTCCCTTTTGTTGCCTCTGTTCCAGCTGGGGGATCTTTGCAGCTGTAAATTCTGTATATGTACAGCAGCTGGCATTATAGCAAGAATGCTTTCTCATGATCCCACATGGCAATCCCACTGACCATTGCCCTGAGTCAGTTTTTAAGCCAAGCCTTTGTAGCTGTACCTGAAATGCTCTGGTGGGCAGGCAAAGCTAGCTTTGCCCACTGAAAGGCTGAGGCATGAGGAAAGTCCCTTTACCCACCACACACAATCAGTGCATGGCTTCCCAAAGGACAGCATGGTCTTTTGAGTAAAAAGAAAGTGAGTGCTGGGTAGGGGAACATGGGCGATTATTCAAAAAAAGGCAGGATAGAAGGGAAGGGGGAAAGAGCTATTTTTCTTTTTGTCTCCCAAATTATGTTGGGATTTTGAGGACTAACCAAGGCATAACTGAAGTCATAAGTCCTTAAGAAACACCAGTGCTTTCCTCCTGACAGAACAAGGCAGTGACTCTGTTATCAACACCCTACTGCATGATGATAAAATTCCCTCCTTCCTAAACCCTCTCTTAGTCTTTCTCTACCAATATCAGTGTTGTCCTGGAAAGACTGAAACCACATCATTCATAGCAATTTGTGGCTGCATCCTAACCTCCCCTAAAGTGCCTTTCTGGCAAAACTCAAAGCCTCAAAGTGGCAAAAAGAATTTAGATGGTCCCGGTTAACACCAAAGATAGGACTCTCCAGAAGCATGTGCATAACTTTACTCAGTACCAGAAGCAAAACTGGACAAGCATTGTTTCCTGCCTTTTGCAATGTTTCTACTTCTTCAACTCTGCTAATCCCATGCTTACTTCTCATTCATCCCTCATTCTCATTTTCAAATGTTCAGCCAGCTCTTGCAAATCATAGTTAAATTCGGTTCTCACTGGATTATTTCCCCTATTGTAAAACTTACTGCTGATTCAGATTGTCATTATAATTTCCCAAGTCCCTAACTTTGCATATTTTTAGCACCTATATCACATGAGGCAGGAAAATCTACTCAAAAAAGAAGTTAAGGTCCTACTAACAAACAGCTAGAGAATGCTGCCCTCTGCTGTCTGAAAACTATAGTTTGGTCATACATGCTTTTGCCTATGTGTCACTTCTTTATGATAAATGTGACTCATAGGCAGCAGATTTTTATAAGCACAATTTGAATGATGTTTTGTAGATAAAAGTTTTTAGTCTTTGATTCAACTGTGGACTGACTGCCCCAAAGTACTAGTATATACTAGTATACTAAGGACTCTTTAAAACATCTTGGACTGATAGAAAAGACGCCATAGCTATTCCAATTATATTGACATTATTTTTCCTATAGCACCAAGAGAGATGGACAGCAGCACTTTTTATTCACACTTTTCTTGATCTCTTTACCTTTTGATCTTTTATTTTGAAAGAATAGTATTTATTCCTTAATCACTAGAGGGAATTCTAAAAGTACAAATGACCTTCAAAGAAAGCATTGTTATTGATATAATTATACTGAAAACCTCATAAACTGGGCATCGCTCAAAGCCAGCCTGGTCTACACAGAGAGACATTGTCTCAAAACAAAGCAACAACAAAAACAACACACCCACAACTCATAAGAAAGCTAGGAAGGGCAATGATTCAAAAGTGGTGGCTCTGCTTTTCTGCTTAGAAGTTTTTTGGCATACACAGCAAGCAAGCAGCCCATTGTAACTTCTGCTCCCCACCAACAGCACTGCTTACACTATGAAGCTTTCACACCTGGCTTCTAGATGCTCACTCTCAGGAGGAGACTGGCTGTCCTCCTCCCTAACTTCTTTCCCAACATTCTCGTTTCGGGAATCCAGAGCTGCCTTCCTCATCCCGAAGTGACTTTCTTCCTCTCCCTGCCTTGCATTTTGTCTTCACAAGATTCCCACTGTCTGGCATCTATACCTGACCTTCCCACTTTCAGTAGACCTAAGCCCTTGATTCTGCTGGAGAGGACTCTGGGTGATACTCTGTTTTCTCATCATCCTGCTTGCCTTATTAAAAGATTCATCTATTAACTCAGGGTCTGCATAGATCACAATCTACTCAGAGCAGTCTGTCTCCTTGCTCTCTGTTAGTGCTCTGCCTCCCAGAGTATCTTCAAGCTGTAGGTTCTGTCTCTGTCACTGTTCCCATCATCCCATCCTTTTCTGACTCTTCCTGACTTCAGACTTTCAATATCTCAGATTTTTGGGTTCACACACATGGCTTTCTAGTTAAACAATATTCAAAGTTAGGCACTACTCATACTTTCATTTTTCTATGGATATTTTTCATAATATTAGAGTGGTTTCAATGATAAGATAGGATATTGTAACAGATAGCTGCAAAATATCCCACCTAAACATCAAAGAATATACATTCTACTCAGAAACCCACAGAAGCGCTTATAAAATATATATCACATACTGTCAAATGAAGCAGATTGTAACAAATCATATGTCTACTACCTTTCTTACCACAATGCAATAACAAGTCAAATCAACACCAAATGGCTCTCTAGTAAGCACACAAACTTATGGAGATTAAACAACATGTTACTGGATTAGATTTAAAAAATCAAAAAAGAAAATTAAAAAACTTCTGGAACTAAGCGAAAATGAAAACACAACACAACAAACCATGAAGACAAATTAAGAGCAGTTCCAAGAGTGAAGTGTACAGCTCTAAGTACCTATATTAAAAAACACCAGAAAGAGCACAAAAGACTCAAATCATGCAATCAAGAATTTGTAAAAGCAGAAACAAAACAAACTCAAATCCAGTGGACAGCAACTAATTCTAATAGTCAAGGCAGAAATTAGTGAAATAAAAACAAATAAAAAAACTTTTTAAAAATCAACAAATAAAGAGCTTGTTCATTGAGAATATAAACCAAGTTGACAGATATTCAGCCTGATTAACCAAAGAAGGAAAGGACCAAAATAAACAGACTGGTGATGGACAGGATAGCATTATAGCTGACAGCAAAGACATTTAGAATATTATATGAGAATATTTTAAATACTAATATTTCATTAAGTTAGAAAACCTAACAGAAACAGACTCATTCAAAACACTGAATTAGACCAAGAAGATATCAACAAAATAAAATGATACAAACAAGTAGACTGAAATTATCTAATTAAAAGAATCTTCTAAGAAAAGTCCAGGTTCACATGGATTTACAACAATTCTATCAGGCCTTCTAATACTTACTACCAATATTTCCTTGATTGGTTTTTAAAGTAGAAACAAAGGGTACATTTTCAAACCCCTGTAAAGCAAGGATTAATTTAGTACTAAAACCAGTTGTAAAGATACAACTATGAAAAAGGAAATTACATGCTGATATTTCTGATGCATACAAGTGTAAAAATCATCAATAAAATACTTTTAAACTGAATAAGGTACATACAGACCGTCAACCAAGGTCAAATTGGTAAGATGCAGCAATGCTTCAACAGGTGCCCGTCAATAAATGTAATAAATTATGTAAATACACTTAAGAATAAATTTCCATGATCCTTTCAACAGGTTTAAAGAAGACTTTTGACAAAAATCTAACATCCTTCATTATAAAAGTCCTAGAAAAAAAGATAGAACTTGAGGAAACATAACTCAAAATAATAAAAACTACTAGACAAAGTCATAGCCAGCATCATCTTAGATAGAAAAAAATTAAAATAAAACCCCAATAAAATAAGAATTGAAACAGGGATGTCCACTAATCCAAGTTACTTTCAATATAGTGTTTGAAGCAATAATTAGAACAATAAGATAATAGAATCATAATAAAAGGGAAGCAAATAAAAAGTCAAATCACCCTTATTTTCAGATACTACTATACATAAGAGATCCCTCCAAAAAATTGCCAAAACATTTTTAAAAAAATCATTCACAAAATTTAGTAGCCACTCTGTGTATCAATAACAAATGGCTAAGTAAGACAACATGATGACAATTCCATTCATAACAGCTTCAAAATATAAACCTAGGAATGAACCCCAACTGAGTAAGTGAAAGACCTCTACAACAAAATGTTAAATACCTTAAGAAAGAGATTGGCGTATAAACTATCAGATGCAAAGACATTTTATGCTCATTAATTTGTGGAGCTAATATTGTGAAAATGACCATTTTATCAAAATCAATGCATAGATTTAATGAAATCTCAATTAAAATCCTTATAACACACTTGTAATCAGATTTCCTTTGGCCTGTCAATTCCTAAATAGTGACACAGAGACTTCTTATTATTAAACCTTGACCTTAGCTTAAGCTTGTTCCCAATTAGCTTTTAAAAACTTTAACATATTTATTTTTATCTATGTTTTGCCTTGTGGCTTCTTACCTCTCCTCCATACTGTAATTCTGAATTAACAGAGTCTTGCTGGCAAGATCCTCACCTCTGAGATTCATCCCAGAGTTTCTATCTCTGCCCAGAAGTACTAATCTATTCCCTTTTGCCTACCTACTGACCAGTCAGCTCTTTATTAAACCAATCAGAAAGTATCTTAGGCAGAGACACATCTTCACAAAGATTATTCCATAACATTTTCCCCTTTTTGTCTAAATAAAAATAAAATGTTTTAACCTTAGCACAGTAAAATTATATTGAATAAGTCAAGAATTTTCTCATTATGCTTTCTTCCCTGTTTTTTGAAATGGCAATGTATATCCTATCCCACTCTATGTTGGAAATATGTGATCTGCTTTTTATTTTGATTTTTGTAGGGAAATTATAGTTACAGAATTACCATGTATCTCAAAAGAAACTTTGTACATTGAACTTTTAAACATTATTGAGACTATAATAGATTATTGGGACTTTTGGACTTCTACTGAATGCATGTTTTGCACTATGATCTCACTATAAAGCCTTTGGGGGCCAGTGAGAGGAATGTGGTGGTTTAAAAAAAAAGGCCCCCAAAGGGAGTGGCACTATTGGGAGGATGGCTTTGTTGGAGGAAGTGTGTCACTATTGGGTCGTTGAAGTTTCTTTTTCTCAAGCTTCCCTCAGTGTGACAGTCAGTCAACTTCTTGTTGCCTGCAAGATACAGCATTTTTAGCTCCAGCACCATGTCTGCCTGCATGCTGAATGATCCTCACAATTATGATAATCAGCTGAACCTCTGAAAATATAAATGAGCCCTCTCCACTAAATATTTTTTTTCATAAGAGTTGTCATGGTTTGATGTTTCTTCACAGCAGTAGTAAACACTAAGACAACTTAATCTTTTATGCCTCTCAACTTTTATAAACTTTATATCTCATTGTGAGTTTTTTTTTTAATTTGCTGACAAAGAAAATGGTATAATTATAATTACCTAGCCATCAGCCTCATTATGTTGGGGCATGCATCTTTGGCCTAAAGGCCTATAATATTTCACAGACTTTTTTTGTGAAGCAGGAATTTTAAAGAACTGTCCTTCTTTGTCTTGGTAAATTTCAGCAATTCCCTTTTTTGTGTGTGTCCCTCTTGTCCACTTTGGACAGGATACTGTTAGCAGTCTAGGAAAAGGCAGTTTCTTGCTCAATGGCTAACTTTGCCATATTGAAAGTAACTCCATATGGAGGTTCTTCAATGCCCATTATTATTACACAAACTGTAGTAAGCATATAATGAAAACCTGGGACCAAATACTGGGGAAAAGCTGGAATATCAGAGAGAGGAAATAGACCACAATCAATTTTCACCCAGTCAACTTCTCAGGCCCAAAAGGGTCCTCAGTCTGACTGGTTGTTTCTACAGAATGCCTGAATCTCTGTCCCCTCCTGCCTTAAATATCTTCTCTGTCCAGTTGTTTCTTTGTCTGGTTCAACTCTGTATCACAATCCTAGAGATAGGATTAAAGGTATGAGCTACTACTGCTTGGTGTTAATGGCAAGGTTGTGGCTGATTCTTTTCTCTGATATTCCAGGCCGATTTTATTAAATATATAATATATTACCACATATATCTTCTCTAAAGTAGGTTAGTAGCCATTCTGTATGCCAATAACAGGCTGAGAAAGATATCATGGTCAAAAACAATAAGACAAAAATCCTAGGCTATAGCATGGTATTTTCACCTAAGAGATATGTAGAATAATAGGATAAATAGAAGACCCAAGTAGCCTTTTGATATTTGATGAAGATGTTAAAAATACACACTGGAGGAAAGATAGCACCTTCAACAAATGGTGCTTGGAAAATGGGCCCCTCCTGGTCAGTCTTCAGCCTCCCTCCTCCCCAGCACCCATCCCCTCCCCAGAAAGGGCAAGAGGTCCCAAGGTGGATCAGCTCAACATCCACTCCAGGCAAGTCTGATTTCCTTATCCTATTAACAAGACTGGGTTAGATGATCCTCTGGAGGGAATGGGCTCCAAGATGCCAATCTGTGCAGAGAAACACAGTCTGAACCCTCCTCTTGAGGCTTCACATATTGTCTGAATCTCTGCCCCCTCCTGCCTTAAATATCTTCTCTATCCAGTTGTTTCTTTTTCTGGTTCAGCTCTGTATCACAATCCTTTAGTTAGGATTGATTAAAGGTGTGAGCTACTACTGCTTGGTGTTAGGCATTGAATTCATACAGAAATCCAGAAAAATCTCTGTCTCCTGTGAGATGGAATTAAAGGTGTGAGTCACCACTCTCTGACATTAATGGCATGGCTGTGGCTGATCCCACAGTTGGCTATCTTTGGACGTGTAGTTTCTTTCCAGATGGTTCCCAGGTGGCTGTTCTTGATTCAGTAATCTCCCCAGAGCTCCAGCCAGCCATCACTGTGAGAATTTTCCTCATAGTCCTGTCCCCTTGCTCATATAGAGTCTCTCCCCACCATCAGCTGGACCAGGGACTCAATCCAGTGCTCAGCCTTTCTATTTTTTCTGTGTAAAGACTATCTTCATAAAGTTATCTTTAAGGTTGTTTTCTTCTACTTCTTCTACATTAGGATGTTCAAGTCTTGTAGAAATACAAGGTTCTGGTGATGCCATACTACTCTTTATGTTGTTGAATATATTCTTGCACTACCATCTACCCATATCTTCCTCCAGTTGATGCAAGTGGCTCCGTTCTTGGGGATCCACTCTTGGTCCAATAGGCGCTGTCGGTGTTTGTGTCTCAGGTAGCCACTGCGGTGTGTTTGGGGATAGAGTGGGGCTTGTAGATTAAAAGGTCCCATGGAGATGTGGAGGGGCCTGTTCTTTTTTGTTGCCTTGCAACTGGAACTGCAATGGAATAGGCGTGGGAAGAGCATGGGTTGCGCTTCTGCGGCAACTGTAGGATATATATATATATTTGTTACAATGAGAGAAGTGTCCTTGATGAGGCATAAGCACTGCACTTATCTGTGGAAAGAAGGACAAAAAAATGCATGTAATTGGAAGATTATGTGGGTTTGAGAATGTGTGAGGAGGAGAGGATCAAGCAGACCCACTGTCTAGACACTGAAGAAGGTGGTGACACCCAATACCTTTTTAAATTTTAATTTTAGTTTAATCTGTAGACTGAGTTCTATATGATGTTGAATATATATGATGGATTGAAAGGGTTAGGTCATTTCCCCCTTGGGATGCGGCATCTTGTAAAGCAACTTTAATGTCTCAGCAATGCTTGGCATTATCATTGACTACCAGCAGAGGGCGACATATTCCAGAAAACAGATTTACAGTTACCAGTTTCAACAGAAAACCAACAGGAAAATATGCAGAAATAGACAGAAAATAAAAATCATATACAGATATGTAAGTCAGCAATAAGAAAGAAAGTGATTTTTGGATATATTAATATGTTTATTAAAAAACCTTTTTAATCAAATTACTGGTTAAAATTCATTACACTATCTATCTATCTATCTATCTATCTATCTATTTATTTATTTATTTATTTATTTATTTATTTATTTATTTATTTATTTTTAGCTAAGAGCTGGCATGTCAAAACACCACATAAAACAATATTTACTGTGTTTAGTATTGAAGTCACAAGTTAATTCTTTATCTCATGAGAAACTAATTTTCAAAAGTGTTGCACATCAACTTTCCAAGCCTTATTAAGTGCTTCAGAGGTAATATAATACAAAGTTTGTGTTCCCTTCAGTTTCAGGATTAAAGCCTCTGGGGCCTGGTGTTAGCCTCTGAATATTGGCAATCCTTGGATAGCATATGTATGAGGTCATGTGGGTTCTGCTTTCATGAAAGGGATTAGTATCTTTACAAATGGGGTTGCAGTATCCTGGCTCCCATCCCATGAGATGGCTCAGCCAGAAAGCTGTGACAGAAAATCTACCACAGTCTTCATCTTGGGCTTCCAGCCTCTAGGAATGAAGGAGGTGTGTTATTGGTGTTTACAATTACCCAAATGGAATGATTTTTGTTATAGTGGCAGGAACAGAGGCTAACAACTTGGACCCGGAAATGTCCAAATCTGACCTTGGAAACACACATCCACATATTAAAATATTCTTTTACAGGCCACTTATATCATCTACTCATCAGAAAAATTCCCCCATGTAGACTGAATGGCCAATTTTACTAGAGTTTAAAAGAAAAGCAGGTGGTGGTGCATTACTTTCAACCCCAGAACTTGGGAGACAGAGGCGGGCCTTGAACTTTTGAGTCTGTTCTTAAATTATATTATTAGTGAAATTAGGAACTCCAAGAGGGGATCCCAGTTGCCCTGGCATTGTCTGGTGACCATGAAGGGCCATCCCAAAGTTTCCAGTAACATAAGGCCTTTCAGTTCAAGCCGTCAAAGAAATTTCTCATGGCTGCCTTTGTCAACGCTGTCTATTCTTTGACAGATATGTGTTTGCAGTCTGCTTGCTAATTCTTGAAAGCTCAAACATATTACAATTTTAACATGTCCGTTTTCTTTCCATGACTACAGAGCTTATTTTTCATGGAATTAAACTTCCTTTTGATGAGTCAAAGTTCTTAACTCTTTTTCCTCATTGTCCCGCACACAAAGGATTCTCTCTAGATGGGGATCTACCATTAGTCTCATTGTTCTATCTCTTTGCTAAGTTTGTACAGTTAATCAGTTTAGCAGATTTCTTGCTATAAATTCATCACAAGGCTGCAAGAGTAGAGATTGTTCTCTCACCTTTCTTGTTTAAAAACCATTTTGACTTTTAATCTTTTAAAATTGATATCAGTTAGTTATTTTGCCAAAAGCGTTACTGGGATTTTGGCATTAAAATTTGTATTCGGACCACAGATTACAGAGACACATTTTATAATTAGAAATTTATCACCAGGGGGTGGTGGGGTGGTGGGGGAGGGGGGGTGTAAGTTTATTGTTATATGTACAACAGTTTTGATTCTGTCCACATGGTGGCACTAATATAAAGAAAATCTGTCCTTTTCCTTTGGCAAGGAGAGTCCTAAGACTTTGCATTGGTATTTTATTAAATGGTTTTTTTTTTTTTTTGGACAGAACTGAATTTCACATGGGATGGTCAATAGTCTATCAAATACTAAAGTATTCCTGATAAAAATATTTAACAGTGTATACTACAAAATTGAAATTAAAAGTCTTAGACACGCATACATACACACACACAGGATTAGTGCAAAATTATCATCTCTGGGAAAGAAGGATTGTCTCCTCCAAACCAGCAGGCTCATTCAGTTGCTTTGCATAACACTGGAGAGCAAAGGTCATACCAAGTTTATGAATGAAGGTGGTGTGTGGGGGATTGTGTAATTCTGCTTTTCCACTTTCAGCTCCACCTGTTATTCAAGCCCGGGATAATCTCGGGTTAAAGTCTATGGTCCCTTGTGAAAAACATGTCTGGGCTTGCAGTGACCAAAGGGCTGAAAGGGAAAGTGAGGAACCTTGACTTGCCTACTAAGGAAACTTCCTTTGTTCACTGCTGGGAGTACAGGAGAGGAGGTAAATGTCTGTAACCACTGATACCAAAGCTCCCTATAGTAGCCTGGAGGAAGGTCCAATTTTCCCTTATTAATCTGGAATTCTAAGTGTCACTGGGTGCTACACAAAATACCTGCTTATGTACCAAGTAAGCTGAGACAAAAAATAGACCTGTAGTTGACCTAACATAACTTGGTTAACAGACACTTAAACTGGCTAGGATCCAGTTTCCTTACCTCTAAGATGGGGGAAGTGTAGACTAGACCACGTCCTTCAGTATGTCCGCAGGAAACCAGAATCCATCACCCTAAATATACTTCTGAGTCAGGATAATTTTGAGCTGAGTGAAAATGTATTAGACACAGAAGCCCTGAAAATGGCATACTGCTCTTTGTAAGGAAAAATATGTCAATTATTAAAACAAATTTCCATTCCCAAGAATGTCTCCTGTACCAGAAAAAGAATCTAAATAACCGTTTTATCAGTGAGAAAATAACAAGCCTCACTCCTATTTA
Organism: Sigmodon hispidus; assembly: GCA_004025045.1. Classification (NCBI taxonomy): domain Eukaryota; kingdom Metazoa; phylum Chordata; class Mammalia; order Rodentia; family Cricetidae; genus Sigmodon; species Sigmodon hispidus. Next base: position 34,023 of record PVIH01000799.1, read on the forward strand.
CTCCATTGTTCTTGATTGCCTTCTCTTTCTCCTGTTTACCCCATACTCCTATTTTGGGTTAAGATAGCCTAACTTCAATTCTAAGCTACCTCTGAGGACATTCATTTCTCTCTGTACCTTCCATGTGTATGAATAAATTTGTGTTTCTGTGCTTAATGTGCCCTGCTAGAGGAACTACAAGTGCAATTTAGAAAGGTAGGAGGAATATTATTTTCCTTCCCCTAACATGGCAGTCTTTTCACTCACAATTGTGTTAATACGACATAGGCATTTCAAAACAGCTAGTAGCGTTTAATACGACTCTTCAAAAATACTGAACAGTACTCCATAAGCACTCACACCATTGCCATAGGAACAAGAAAAAAAGAGTGTCTCTACGTAGTTAGAACTGAACAATAAATTCCCAGCTTGTTGACAGCCATTCAAATGCCCATATTCTCCCCTTCTCCCCACAAGGGGAAGGGGGAGCTTGGATTGACTCTATGCTTACTAGGGCGGTGACATCGTTTAGTGAGCCATTTGATCCACGCAATTTGAATCACCCACTTGGAACAAGAGGTCATAGATGACACCAATTGTAAAATCATAATTAGCAACGGGGCACACGTTCCGCGCCACTGTCAAAGCCTGTATTGTTGCTAACTACAGCCCACTCAGACCGTTAATCGCTTTTCTGAAAAATCCCACAGGATGGCGCTCTTGCTTTCCGAAGGTTTGACTAGTGTCTTACTACACCTTCGCTGGTTTTCAGTCCCCTATGCAAGGTTAAGAGCCTGACCTTTGACAGGGGGGTCACTTATTAGGTGATGGAAAGAGGCGGCAGGGGGCTCAGATGCCTTCATGTCACCGCAGATCACCCCGATCTGCTTCTGGGTTTGCGCCTCGTTTCGCAGCAGGCTCTAATTCAGCCCGATGCTTGGTTCCGCCGGCCCAGTCACTGAGCCACCCTGTCCACGGAGCACTAGACAGGCTCGAAAGAACCCTACTGTGGCGGGGTGGCCCTCCAAGCGCTCCCGGTGCCTCTCCAAGTGTCTCGCTGGTTGACACCCGTGTCCGATCGCACGGTGGTAACTCTGTGACTCCCTCCACCGCCACCCCGCATCCCCGCCCGGCCAGGGATCCCACAGGGCGTCCCCCCTTGAGTTTCTGTTTTCCACGTTTAAGGTCATGGCGTGCGAAAGAATCGGAGGTCACTTCGCGCACGGTCACCTCCAAGTTCAGCCAAAGCCTGCGACAGCCACGCGGCCAACCAGCATCTCTTCAGGGCGCTCGCCTTAGAGCCGGAGGGCGGAGCGTTCTCCGTGACGTCTCGAGGCCCCGCCCACCAGGCCGGCGCTATAATGCTTCGCAGCTGGCTCTGGCTCGCACAAGCGAAGCAGGAATAGTTGGGTCGGCTGAAGGATCCGGGTTGAAGAATCAGGGTTAGCCCGGACGCCTGTCAGTGCCTCGGAGGTGGCAGCAGGCAGTGTCGGGTGGCAGGGCCACGATGGAGCTCCTGCGAACTATTACCTACCAGCCTGCTGCTGGGACCAAGATGTGTGAGCAGGCGCTGGGCAAAGCTTGCGGAGGGGACTCGAAGAAGAAGCGACCACAGCAACCTTCTGAAGATGGGCAGCCCCAGGCTCAGGTGACCCCGGCGGCTACTCATCACCATCACCACCACTCTCACTCGGGACCTGAAATCTCTAGGATTATTGTGGACCCCACGACGGGGAAGCGCTACTGCCGGGGCAAAGTGCTGGGCAAGGTGAGGAAAGGCGGGTGTCCGGCTGCGGGGCGGGAGGGCGAGCTGTCCGGACAAGTCCAGCAGACAGGGACCCCGATCTCGCTCTTCTTGCTCCTTCGACTGTTTGGTCCCCCCACTCGCGACTTGGGTCCCTCACCTGCTTTCCTTGTCTTCCGTGCGTGCACCGACAGCACTGGGGATCGGGGCTTTGCATCTTCAGCCTAGGCTTTCTTCCAGAGGCTACAAAGAAGGACTGAGGGCATTCTAAGTTAGGCAGCCCCAGCTCTCACCATCTGATCCCTGGGGAACTCGTCTGTCAAATTTCTTCAGAGGCGATCCCCCTTCCCCCTTCCCTCACCTCTCCATTGTAAAAGAGAGACGAAAAACTGGACTCGTTTCCAGGAATATATTTTCTTTCCCCGAGGACCATTTTACAAAGCAGATTGCAACCTCCTGCACCACCCGCTCTGTTCCCCAAATGTTTGCTATTTTTCTTCTCATTTATGTGTTCATTTATTTTAAACATTGGCCCTCCATTTTTGTCATGCTCAATCTCATCTCTGCTTTGTTTCCTCTCAGGGTGGCTTTGCAAAGTGTTACGAAATGACAGATCTGACAAGCAACAAAGTCTACGCTGCAAAAATTATTCCTCACAGCCGAGTAGCTAAACCTCATCAAAGGGAAAAGGTGTGTATGACTGTTGAGTAAAGTATTTTCTTTGTGTGCAAGGATGGCCCTACCCTATTAGAAAAATGTCTTCAGCATGTGTAAGCACTGCCTTTCCAGAGACGATGCCAGGCTCATAAGCCTTATCTTGCTTTTTCTTTTTTCTTAGATTGACAAAGAAATAGAACTTCACAGAATCCTGCACCATAAGCATGTGGTACAGTTTTACCACTACTTTGAAGACAAAGAAAATATTTACATTCTCCTGGAGTACTGCAGTAGACGGGTAAGTGCAAATTCCCGGGTCAGTGCTCTCTCTAACAGAAAGTCAATGTGAAGTTTGGATTACATTTGATCTGGGGTTTTATCTATGGCAGTTAACCTCCCACCATGTCAGCCTGCCTCACTAGACCAGCATAGGGAAGAAAGGCTGATTTGAATAACTCTGTTTGACAAATTCTCTTTTACCCTCCTTCTCTATTTAGTCCATGGCTCATATCTTGAAAGCAAGAAAGGTGTTGACAGAGCCAGAAGTACGATACTACCTCAGACAGATCGTGTCAGGACTCAAGTACCTTCATGAACAAGAGATCTTGCACAGAGATCTGAAGCTAGGTAAGCCCTCCACTGCAAACGATGGGGGAGAGATAAAGATGTGGGTTTTCCAATTACCTCTGAGTGTTCCTAATTGGGATGTAACCATTTGAATAGGTGACTTCAGTGGAGGATGTTGGTTCCCAAGGAGTACCTCTCCAAGGGAGTTCACATTTCATTTTTTTTTTCTCTTAGGGAACTTTTTTATTAATGAAGCCATGGAATTGAAGGTTGGAGACTTTGGTCTGGCAGCCAGACTGGAACCATTGGAACACAGAAGAAGGTGAGAGTCAGATCCTACTGGGTTTTGTGCAGACCAAATACACCTTTATTGTGTCCTAGTTTTTACTCTATAGAAAGTTAGCTCACACTAAAATCTGTAAACCATAGCAGTGTTGCTGAAACAAATGTCCTCTATGAATTAGAACAACTTATACCTCTGAATTGATTATTAAGGCAATCAAATGTTTTATTTTGCCTGAAATATGTAAACCATCTGGTCTTGATTGGTTAAAGGTACTTGGTCATATGGACTGAGAAAATTGTATGTACATTAAAAAACATATCAAAGGAAACTTCGTCAAATAAAAACACTAAAAATAAATGGTCAAGTAGAAATTCAGAATAAAACTTCAAGGTGTTATTTCCCATTGAGTCATAGAAATAAATTTAATGAATTCAATAGTTCCTAATGATATCTTGCTATATCTATCTTTTCAGAACAATATGTGGTACCCCAAACTATCTCTCCCCTGAAGTCCTCAACAAACAAGGACATGGCTGTGAATCAGATATCTGGGCCTTAGGCTGTGTAATGTAAGTAAATGCACCAGAATATCTAAAAAGCAAGTTTGATTCAGTCACGTTACTCAAAAGGAGTTCCTTTGTTACCATTTCTGAAGATGTGCTTCTGTGTACCCAGGTATACAATGCTGCTAGGTAGGCCTCCATTCGAAACTACAAATCTAAAAGAAACGTACAGGTGTATACGGGAAGCAAGGTATACGATGCCGTCTTCATTACTGGCCCCTGCCAAGCACTTGATAGGCAGCATGTTATCCAAAAACCCAGAGGATCGTCCCAGTTTGGATGACATCATTCGGCATGACTTCTTTTTGCAGGTCAGTGCACTCTTTGAGCTCTCTTTAAGTGTGTGTGTGTGTTGTCGCCCTGATTGCTGGAGAGGTTGCTGAAGTTCTTCTCTTCTGGCTCCACAGGGCTTCACGCCAGACAGACTGTCTTCCAGCTGTTGCCATACAGTTCCGGACTTCCACTTATCAAGCCCGGCTAAGAGTTTCTTTAAGAAAGCTGCTGCTGCTCTTTTTGGTGGCAAAAAGGACAAAGCAAGATATAATGACACACACAGTAAGTTTTAAGACTTCTCTCCACTTCCTGTGTCCAGGATTCCCCTTAAATATGATCACTGAGTTGAGACTTCGCTGTTAGCATAATTTTACCAGTATATTTGTACCATGCTGACTTTTGACACTTGCAGCATAATGAGTATATGACTAGAACTGATTTATAGCTTTGGTTTCATAAATATTGAAGCATCCTGCATGTATAGTTTACAGTTCATGGCAATGATGATAAGATGTTTTTGCTTTGGATGCCCAGCAAAGATAGGGCTAGCTCTGTTACAGCTTCCTTGGCATAAATTAATATACACAATTCTTTTCCTTGTTCTACAGATAAAGTGCCCAAAGAAGATGAAGACATTTACAAGCTTAGGCATGATCTCAAAAAGACTTCAATAACCCAACAACCCAGCAAGCACAGAACAGATGAGGTATGTTGGGGAAAAGCATTTTGATGATGACTGGGACTGAAGCAAGCCTTCTAGGCATGGCCCTGCATACAGTAGCTTTCTCTGGCTTGTGGCTGTTGCTTTTTTGAAAAGCTTTTCTAGTAATTACCATAATCTCATTTTAACCTGAAATTTCAAATATAAATAGACTTAGCTCCTTGACTCATTGTATGGTTTTTCTTGCCCTTTCAAGGAGCTCCAGCCACCTACCACTACAGTTGCCAGATCTGGAACATCCGCAGTGGAGAGCAAACAGCAGATTGGGGATGCAATTCGGATGATAGTTAGAGGGACGCTCGGCAGCTGCAGTAGTAGCAGTGAATGTAAGTAGTTGAAACCGTATTTTAAATAAACTGTAAGGCTGTGCTGTGTAAGCAGAATCAATTTGCTAGCCTAATTTAACATAGAAACAAATTTATAGAATTGGAGAAAAGACATTGAGCAACCCTGTGGCTTTCAAATTAGTAGAGGAGAACATCATTTCCACAACCTGTGGTTATGGTGTAAACAATGTTGTCATTTCCGTTTCTGTGACTTCCCAGGCCTTGAAGATAGTACCATGGGAAGTGTTGCAGACACAGTAGCAAGAGTCCTTCGAGGATGCCTAGAGAATATGCCGGAAGCTGACTGTATTCCCAAAGAGCAGCTGAGCACGTCCTTTCAGTGGGTCACCAAATGGGTCGATTACTCCAACAAATATGGTTTTGGGTACCAGCTCTCAGACCACACTGTTGGAGTCCTTTTCAACAATGGTGCCCACATGAGCCTCCTACCAGACAAAAAGTAAGCACTTCTGATTAATGCAATCTGCCAGTTCTCTGCTGTTGCACTAATGAAATCTGGAAATGGTGATTAATTGCCTCTAATTTTTCTTTTCTCTCCTTTCTGATTTTTAGGACCGTTCACTATTATGCAGAACTTGGCCAATGTTCTGTTTTCCCAGCAACAGATGCCCCTGAACAATTTATTAGTCAAGTGACGGTGCTGAAGTACTTTTCCCATTACATGGAGGAGAACCTCATGGATGTAAGTACCATGGCTTTGACGTGGAGATATTTGAAGCAGTCTAGATCCAGTCTGCATCTCTGAAATTTGTTTAGTTCAGAGTCTCATGTCTTAGATGCAGATAGTCAGAGTCTCTGTGAGGCTGAGCCAGGTATCTTGAGGCCATTCTGAGGCTTAAGTTTAAGAGGTACTGCATGCTGCCCACACTGTACAGTTTCATAGGCACTAACTGTTTCTCTACTTCTAGGGTGGTGATCTCCCTAGTGTTACGGATATTCGAAGACCACGGCTCTACCTCCTTCAATGGTTAAAGTCTGATAAAGCCTTAATGATGCTCTTTAATGATGGCACATTTCAGGTAACTGAGCCTTTCATGGAGGCACATATTTAGGTCCTAAAACCTTTTCTGCCTATGTGATGTAATTTAGGGCAGAATGTTTATTATTTCTTGAGTATTTGGCAAGTCCTAATGTCTGTGTTGATTTTTAAAGGTGAATTTCTACCACGATCATACAAAAATAATCATCTGTAACCAAAATGAAGAATACCTTCTCACATACATCAATGAGGACAGGATATCTACAACCTTCAGACTGACGACTCTGCTCATGTCTGGCTGTTCATTAGAATTAAAAAATCGAATGGAATATGCACTGAATATGCTCTTACAGAGATGTAACTGAAAAGCTTTTTTGAGTGGACCTACAGAACTTTTTTTCCACTGTGAGATCAACAGGGAAACCAGTGGAGGGATACAGAGCATGTTGGAGAACATGGACAGGTGTTGGTACGACTACAGATCGTCAGTGGCCTGCTGGACTGCTGGAACCAGACCAGCCGAAGGTGTACAGTTGACTCTGGACAATCCAAGAGTGGAGCAGAAAGCAGTTTTCCTTGAAGTACCTGTCTTTAGAAGGTTTATTGGACAATTTTGCAGAAAGATGCATTGACTTTTACATTCTCTCTATGAAGAGTGTTTTAAGCCAGAGGACTTGGAACTGTGAATATACTTCCTGAAGGGGAGGGAGAAGGGAGGATGGATGCTCCTTTGTTGTTTAAAGGCTACAATCAGAGCAGCTTTTGGCTGCTTAACTGTGAACTATGGCCATATATGATTTTTTTTTGGTTATTTTTGAATACACTTGTGGCTGGAAAAATGCATTCCTTGTTAATAAACATTTTATTTATTACAGCCCCAAGAGCAGTATTTATTATCAAGATTTTTTTTTATGTTGATCATTTTGAACTCTTGGCAATAAAGACTATGAAAATAGATGCAGTGGCTCCTCTTCCTCCAGCGCAGCACTACACCATCACCGCCTTTGAGCATGGGTTCCTGGCACTCCAGCATACATCAAATACATAAACAAACTAGAAAAGTCTTTACATTTCCTGGTGACACTTTCTAGGAAAGCAGTCTTTAATGTCATAATTATAACTATGGACTTTATGAATGGACCTAACTTGAGCATAATATAACACGGCTATCACTTTTTACACCCCTCTCCAATAGTGGACTCCTGCTAAATCCAAACCATGTTGTCTCTAAAATAGTTTCTCAAAGAATCATTTAACTTAGAACCAAAAAGCAGAGTAATCCTGTACATACAGACCTCTCGTCACTAAGTGCATAGGTTGAAGAGGTTTGCCTTAATATGGACAGAACCATGTATTAAATACATGCACCACTTAAATGCATGACTCAGCTTTAACCTGCTTTAACAGGTTAAATGCATTACTCAGCTTTAACACTTCCAGTGCCTCTGGCACTACTGGTTCATAATTCGGGAGTAGGAGATGTTTTGTTAATAAGTCACTGTTTTCTTCTGGTGCATGGAGGTTAAAAAGAGATAGGTGCTTAGCTGTGCATCTCTGCATCTGCTTCTGTCAGTTTCTAGATGAAGGTTCTATGATGAAAATTAGGGTGGTCATCAATTTGATTACAAGAGAAGGTCAGTTTAGGCACCCTCTCCACTATTGCTTGGAGTCTTAGCTGGGTTCATCTTTGTGCGAGTTCTTGGGTATTTTTCTAGCATCAGGTTTCTCTCTAACCCCACAATGGCTCCCTCTATCAAGAAAGCCATTTCATTGTTCTCCCTTTCTGTCACTTCCTTTCCTAGGGGGATTCATCAATGTCTCTCTTAAACTTTTCCTTGTTATGTAGATGCTCCAGGATTGTGGATTGTAGCCTGGTTATTCTTTGCTTTATGCCTAATATTCACTATGCCTAATAGTGAATACATACCATATTTGTCTTTCGGGGTCTGTGTTACCTCACTCAGGATGATTTTTTATAGCTCCATCCATTGCCTGAAAAATTTCAGGATGTCTTTTTTTTCCTGCTGAATAGTACTCCATTGTGTAAATGTACCACATTATTTTTTATCCATTCTTTAGTTGAGGGGCATCTAGGCTGTTTGATTTCATGTTCTGGCTATTATGAATAATGCTGCTATGACCATAATTGAGCAAATTCCCTTGTGGTAAGAATGTACATCCTCTGGGTATATGCCCAAGAATGGTATTGCTGGCTCACAGTCCAGCTGAAGTGAGGGAAGAGAGATTATATGAGCAAAGGGTCAAGATCATGATGAGAAAACCCATAGAGACAGATGATCTTAGCTATTGGGAGCTCACTGACTCTGAAATGACAGCTGGGAAATCTGCATGAAACTGAAGTAGGCTTTCTAAATGTGAGTGACAGACAAATGGGGTGGGCAGTTTGTGGTGCCTCTGACAATGGAACCAGAACTTATTCCTAGAGCATGAACTGTCTTCTTGAAGCCCATTCTTTATAGAGGGAAACCTAGCTCAGCCTTGATACTGGTGAGGGGTGCTGGGAAGTTCGTAGTCCAATCTCGACTGGATAAGACAGACTACATTGACCCTCCCAGGGAGTACTTGCTCTCTCTGAGAAATGGATTTGGGAGATGAGGTGGAGGGAAGCTGGGGGATGACTGGGAAGAAGAGGGGGTGGGGAACAGTGGTGGATATGTTAAAATCTCTTAAATTATATGTATGTATGTATGTATGTATGTATGTATGTATATGAGATATGTGAACCAAACTATGATGTGGGTCCATCTTTTAACCTACTAAATTATCTAATAGGTAAGTCTGATAAGGTCTTTCATTTAGTGAAAAGTATAGAAAGAAGTTTTTTTTATCCTGTTACCTTCAACATACAAGGACCTACATGTTAATGTATTTTGATGTTGTTCAACTTCAATCATACTACAAGGAAAACACTTCCCTGGGATAGAAAAGCATCTTGTCCTTTTCACAGTGTGATACTATACAGGGAAGTGTGGAAGTAGATGGTAGTTATGATCATATAAAACAGTTGATTCTGCATCTATTTTATAATTTTGAGGATTTGCTATGGGTATTTTATGATTTCTCAATGGCCTTTTACTGCCATTTTGATTTTATGCATCAAAATTTATTTATTTTCGTTAGCTTAGAGAGCTGGCCAAACAAAACTAGACAACAGGTGTGTACAAGCTGAATCTAATTTTATGAGCAGAGAACAAGCAGTAGAATTAAAATAGTAAAAAAAAATGTTCTTTAGAATTTGACAGTAGAACACATCATGTTACTCTAAGGTTTTAGCACAGGCTTACTCCTTCTTGAATTTACTGAGCATCTGCTGTGTGACAAGGTGCAGGGCCTGGTCTTGAGTGCAGTCAACCCAAGTCTCTTCTTGTCCTGCAGAAAGTCTCAGAGTGCCAGAGACAGCACATTTGCCTCAGTCCCATAAGTGCTGTGATATTATGCTGAAGCTATACCACTGGGTCTTCTGATAACTGAGGACAGGAACCATAAGAAAGAGGCCTGAGTATACGGTGGACTCAGATTCCAGGGGAGGAAAACTCTCTTGTAGAGAGTCTGTCAGATGTTTGAGGATTAAATGAAAGTCTGATGGCAAGTGAGCTAAGCTATATGAAGCCCAAGATTAAGAGAATTAGGAGTGGAAGTATGCATATGAACTACGGCATGAGAAACTTGAAGAGACAGATAATAAAACTTGCATGCAGACACTGAGGAACAACTTGAAGGTTGTAGATAGACAGACCTATGAAGAGATTTTTCACTTTTTAAATACTAGTTTAAGCAGTCGTGAAATTCAATATGAAACCTATCTTGGCCAGGAACTTTAATGATTCTCCTCTCTCAGCCTCATGAATGCTGGAATGATAAGCATTTGTCACCAGGCGTGGCTTGCTGACATTTTAAGAAGGAGAGTAATGTATACTAGATCTACAAAATTCATCCTGGTAGAGTAGATGGAAGAGGTGAAGAACAAAACAAAGAGAGGGAACCCAAAAAGTGAGGACATGAGCATCGTGATTTAGGTGAGAGAGGAAAGGAAACAGCATAAGGAAGAAAATACGGGGTTAGAATCTTATTGACAAATGATTTTTAATCGCTTTTTAACATAATATGGTAATGTTATTTTAGAAACACAATACAAAGGTGATTCTGGTGGGATAAGGGACAGAGACGTGCAGGGGAGTGGAGCAGGGGGCTTCTTTCCGGAGCACTCTGAGGCCAAGAGAGAAAGGCACCTCTGTGTTCCAGGGTCTCCCAGCAGTTGGCTACTTCCCAATGGGATTCAGTTCTTTGACATTACAAGTATTTACCTGGGTAAATTCTGATTTCCTGCTACATTGTCTCTCTAGGTCAAGTTGGGAAAGGTGGCTTACTGTGTGTGCATTGTTAGAAATGCAAAGGACCCTGAGAGAGACAGCCTGATGCTGACAGATATATAGTGAGTTTACGATTGGAAATCAGATTTATATGGATATGGATGGAGGTCCAGAAAGCATTTGGATAAACATGTCTATCTTCAGTGGGATTTGGAAGTGACTAGGTGTGGAGGACACCCTGGGAATGAAAACACATGAGGATTGCTTCCTATTGTCCACCTACTCAACAACATTTGTGTTTTAAAATGCAGTGGGCATCTCCATAAAACACAGAAGTGCTGGAAGTCACTGCCACTGAATAACTAGAACAAAAGATTGGGAAATAACTGTTACAGATACAGAGATCCCAAATTCCACAAAAGCAATCCCCAAATGGCATCTGCATTTTGTGAGGATATTTGAACCAAAGATTACTTTTCCACTAGCTGGGAAGTTATACAAGTGCTCAGCAGAGAGAAAAGCAATTCTGAAGTAGTAGACTAGTTAGCTTTGTGAATGGCAATGACTACTTTCAGTTAAGCTTGGCACAGCCAACACTGTCTCTTAGATGCTATTACCTGACATTTATGATGCATATATTTCAGACCCCTCAACCCTTTCTGAATTATTTCTTGATATATACTTAATGTCTGCTAAGCAGAAGCATTCTCTAATAGAAAAGCTTAAAAGTCAGTTCTGACGGTTTGAAAACAGCATGATTTTCAGTAAAAAGCTATCCCTGACCAGCGATCTCCTCATTAGTCAATTTTCAATGCTAAGGCAGCAACTTGTACACCAGAGGTGCTCATTAAATGTTGATACTCATTTTGTGATACTTCCCCTGCTATTTGCCATCCATGCAATGGCAGGAACCCTGATTCCTTAGGATGTAAAGCAAATGACTCATTCTTGTTTCTTGCCTATCCAGTCTTCCTTTCCTGGTTCAGCCAGTAACAACAAAAATAACCGTAAAATGTTCAAAAGAAAGGGCTCTAATGAAGACCATTGGCTTATATGGACTGGAACAGCTCCAACATGGGCCAGGAGTTAGGGAGGCAACTGGAAGTCATTACTATCCAAACAGCTAGAGACATCCAGTAAAAAGGAGGGTTGCTCAGAGCTGTGGTCTCCTAAAACCTACTAAAACCATGCAGCCATTGCCCACCAGGATTTTAAAATCACAGAACAATAAATAGAGATATTTCTATAAAGGACTTCATTACATATTTGGATGAGAAATAAAGACAATGAAATATTCTGGAGGTTTCTGCATTTTGCTCTCTAGTTTCCTACTGACCATATGAGGGGAAGTCAGGAAAAGAGCAATCTGAATGATGCTTACGCTCTACAATAAAGGGGGGGCAAGGAATGAGTGTGAGGCTCAGCACGTAACTCATAGCCCTTTACCTTCCATCTTTAAATCTCCTTTCTCTTTATGACGCATTTTAATTTTTTCCCTTGCCTGAAATCTCGAAGTGGTACTGCTATTCAGAGCTGAGGCAGCATGCACCAGGCCTGCTCCAGTCTGCATTCAAAGGAATCCTAGACCTGAAAGGGGAAGTAGACCCACAACACTCTTATTCTTATGCTAGAAGCTATTTTTAATAGCCACTTGCAAATAAAAAAATTAAATTTCTCTGAGGGAGTCTCACTGAGGGAATAAAACATTCTTAAGGGTAGGCCTCTTGCCCAAGAGTAGATGATCATCCGAAAACAAATAGTTTTATAGGTTCTTTTTCTAATAATGTGGGCCCAGAACATTAATGGGATTTTTTGTTTGTTTGTTTTTGTTTTGTTTTGTTTTGTACCCTACCTGTAAGGTATCCTTCCTATATATAATATGGCTTCTAACAGGTTTTTATGGGATCCTTGAGTGTGTAAATATGTGTTTCTGCATCTATATGTGCTTCTTATTTTTTTTTCTTGGCTCTTTTTCTTGTTTGCTTGTTTTTTCATATTTTAATTTGTTTGGTTTTGATTTACTTCATTTTATTATTATTTCCTAGAAGCCTGTTTGGCTTCTAAGAAGAGACAGAAATTGTATATAGTAGGTCTGTGTGGGCTATGAGTTATATAGAAACTGGTAGGAAGAAATGCCATAATCATAATATATTGTAATAAAAATATTTTCAAGAAAAGAAAAGAAAAAAGCTGTAATACTTTGTTACTAGGTGACAGGATGACAGGTAGTGAAAAGTTTAGGAGAACAAAGTAGGTTATGAGCATTAAGGATGGATTATTTTTACATTAGGACTGTGTGACTTGCAATGTCAGTTCATTTTTTATATTATACAGATATCATTAACTTAGTACAATGTATAACTAAAATAAGTAGATATGTGTCTATAAAGTTCAGATGAAAGCCAGTTATTGGAAGTGTATGGCAATCCCATATATAGGATATATATTTTTAAAGCATGTAACAAATTCTTTTATAAACAGAAGTCTGCAGGAACCACCTTATTGTTCTTGTGCTTGGAAGATAAGCCAACCTTTATATGTTTAAAGTCATGGTTCATTCTAATATTTCTTTATGCCTTGTTAACTTTTATAATGCAATGAACTTCTTTAAATAGACACACCTTAATTGTATTCATGTACTCAAATTAGTACTTCCATATGAAGCTTTGGACTGTAATATCATGGTTCATCAATGTTCAGAATTTAGCTTAATGGATATATGGATTTTGCCTCTGGAATAAGCCCAGTAGCACTTTTATGTATAAAGCAAAATTGATTTGAATCATGGCGATACAAGGGAAAATGCAAAAACTACTGAGTTATCTCTGCCATGAAATACTGAATGATTTGATATTTTAAGCCAACCACACAAATAAGAACATCGCTCTCTTCCCAGCTAGGCCTATAACAATTTAGTGCTTGGAGAAATCAGGGCAAAGGCATAAATAAAACTAAATGCACAATGCTTTTCTTTGGTACTCTTTGATTCAATACTCTTTGAATCAAAATGACCTTTAAAGTTGACATCATAACATCCAGTATGCCATGACTGGCCCACTAAGATATCAACTTGTATCATGTGCATGATCCTACTAACAACAACAACAAAAAAGACTCAAATACAGGATTATGTGAGTTTTGAGAACTTTGGAATGAGGAAGATGTTTAAATATTTCAAGTGCTGAAGAAATGCAAAGTCCAGGCAAATGATGTAGAGGCTGGGATGAGAGCCAGTCATGTTGCCTGATGATGGCTGAGATCCTGTTGCCTGGTAAATGTGTAACCACCAGGTCTCTGAAGTAGAGAGGAGCAGATTTGGTGCATTGGCTGGTTTTAACTTTAGGACTTGAGGGTGATGAATATGTAAGTAAATGGATGAAAACATGCCTTTGTAATCCTGATTTAAAAAATGCAAAAATAACCCTAAGCATTAATAGTGAAATGTAGCAAAACAACAAGGTAATGATGCATTTTCAGTATTTATTCCCTTTTAATTTCATAATTTAGAGCTTAATTTTTAATAATGTCTGTGTTTAGCAATTGAGTTGCATAATTACTGAAATTTTATTGATTGGTTCTGATGAACTTGGGTAGATGAGCTCCTGTATGTATGTAACTAATGACTCAAACTTAATAACAATCTCTGAGAACCAGGTGATTACCATCCATTGTGAATAAATTAGAGACTTAAGTTGTTCTTGCATCTGAGACAGTAGCTTGATCTAAGATTCTGATTGTATGTGAAGGTTTATTTATTCTATGTCACAAGAAAAATTTTTTAGTTTCTTTAGTAGTTAAGGTATCATCCAAATCAAAAAACAAGAGAACCAAGTGTGGTGATATACATGTTTGAAAATCCTGTAAGGAAATAAATATTTTGTGTTAAAATAATTTTTTTTAAATTAAGGTAAAATAAAAATATAGTAAAATTACTGAGAAGATTTAGTATTAAGAATTTTTGAGTTGATGACAATGAAAATAAAATAAAATTTTGTTAATGACATATTAAGTCTAGTATTGAAAGTGTGTACTAATATTTTATATAATTAATGATAGTGAAATTCAAATTAAAAAGTTGTAAATTTAAGAAATGATATAGATATAGAATTTTAATCTAAAAGCTAATGACACTTATAATTAGTATTATGAACATATTTCCTATGTCTGTCTGTTTGATTTGTTCATGGATAAATGCTTGAATATTTCAGAATCTTTGCTCCATCAAATATATATATATATATATATATATATATATAAAATCAAACATTAAGGGAATTTAATTTAGTTTATAAGTGGGATTATGTATGAACATCTCTTTATATTCTTTAGTAAAACACAATGTAAGTATTTAAAATGTTAGTTAAAAATTACACAGAAAAATACATTTGTAAGTACAATGAATGATTGTTTTTAAAATATACTTCTGTACATAAAAGTGAACCTTGAAAAATGTCTTAGTGGTGTGTGCTTTGCCTGGCCTGTGTTTGGAGTTGGGTGCCAGGGCCAAGTTCTGCACAAGCAGCAACTGAAATGTGGAAAAAGAATTAAAAACGCATCAACTTTTGTATTGTAATATTGTCCCTGCAAGTATCTTCTTGTGTTTGATATTTCTTTGCTTTGACTCTGCATCAACAGTTGCTGATATTGCTAACCTACAAAGACTATTTCTTACAAGTACAATTACGTTGCAAAGCAGTTTTATTTTGATAGTTACTCTGTGACTAGATATTCAGTCACTTTATTTCTTACAAAGAATACTTTAGAGTGAGAAGAGTTTACTCCCTATGGCAACAGATCTAGTGTCAGGAATTTCTCCCAAATTTTGAGTTTTCTTGGTGATGGTCTTTTCTTGACCTTGTTTCAAAATATGCCCCCCAGCTGTGTTCCAAATCCTACAACAATGGCAGATTGGCAAATTCTTTGGGAGATATGCTAGAATAAATAAAATTAAACAGATATAAGGAAAGACTTCTTGACAACATAGTAGACTGTATCTGCATTGTGAAACTGCAGGAGAGGGATGGGGTTGTGATTCCAGGCCAGAGATGATGTGTGACTCTAGGAGAAGCATAATGTGTAATTCCAGGACAAGGACAATGGTATTTGAGGGTTTTTTAACCTCATTTGGTCTGAAACATGGCTTTTCTTGGAATTTACTTTGCGATTGTAGAGAATGTTCTTTGGAACATTTTATCAGTGAATGTGCTCCTTCATTCCTTCCCCCCCCTCTCCTCTCCCCTACCCTTCTCTCTTCTTGCCTTCCCTACTCCTGTCTTTTGTTTTGGGATAGGGTCACATTATACAACCAAATCTGACCTGGAGTGCCTCCATACATTCCACAGCAACCTCTTGCCTGTGCTTTCCCAGATTACAAGTGTGGGCTACCACATCTTCTTCTATAAGTCAGATTTAGTCTTAAAAGGTGATAAAAGTCAGGCAATAGAGTAAGTCCTTCCTGCAATAGGATGACATTGAGGCAAAAGAGAATTCAGCACTGTCTGAAACCGCAGTTCTGGATATTTTAGATTTTACTCATGAAGAAATTTTCCCTTTGAGAAAGAAAAATGCATGGACCAGAACCCAACCACTAGTAACAAAAACAACCTTGTAATGTAGACTCTAACTAGGTAATAAGGAATGGTCCCGTTGGCTTTAATATTTTTAAAAAATAATGACAGACTAGAATACTTTAAAATTAAGATTGTCCATATAAGCTTTGATGTACAATGAGCACTTGGGTTTCAGAAAAAAAATTTCTTGGCAGTTGTTTATGCTGAGCAGCTGAGGTGTGGGGCTGTAAGACTGCCTTCTCCATGAACCACCTCCTGAGAAGAACCTGCAGAACAGAGCTAGCAAGCAGCTCACACTGAATATGTAGGAACAGGACTTTCACTTTCCATCTTAGTCAACAGGATCAGCAGTGCCCAGAACAAGACTTTAAGGTTACAATTTAAAACTGTTACAGAAAGGCTGACTTCATTGAATTGTTCTTATGGGCATGTTGAAAAGAGGAGATATATATTTAGAAATGAATAATTTAGTGGAAAATGTCAGAAAGTCTAAGTGAATACACATGCATAATTTTTTCTCTATAAGAACTATAAAGCGGGACTGGAGAGATGGCTCAGTGGTTAAGAGCACCCTCTGCTCTTCCAGAGGACCCAGGTTCGATTCCCAGCACCCACATGGCAGCTAACAACTGTCTGTAGTTCCAGTTCCAGGCAAAACACCAAGGCAAATAAATAAATAAAGTGGTTTTTTTTTTTTTTTTTTTTTTTTTTTTTTTTTTTTTTTTTTTTTTTTTTTTTTTTTTTTTTTTTTTTTTTTTTTTTTTTTTTAAGAACTATAAAGCATACCCTTACTTCAGTGTACTTTGGGACATGCAAAGCTGTTTATTGATGAAATAGTTCAGTTCCTATTTACCAGTATCAAAGAGCAGGACACTGCAGAAAGTACAATGCTTGTGTGTGAGGGATATAAATTTGCATCACAATTTACCTGGAAAAACTTAGCTATGCTTATCCCAGTCAAGTCTATGCGTAGGAGATGAATTATGTATATATATATAAATGTATATGTGTGTGTGTATTTAGAGTCTTTAGAGACATTATCAACCATGTGATTTTAATGTAGCCAAGATGCACCTCATATAACTGCTCATGTTGCTGAATCTTTAGTCTCAGTTTTTGGGCAAAGGAGGCTAATATTGTTTTTTATATTGTAAGTGTCTGTGACATTGTTTTGTGGTTCATTAAGCAAAGCAACAAAAAAGTAGATCCAGGATATAGAAACGTATTCATATCTTAGGACACATTCTGTTATGTTGTATTTTGTGTGCTCGAGGCAATTACAGCTATTGTAGAAAAAATGCTTGACAGTCAATAGCAACAGGGTAAATGAGGATGAAAGATACATTTGAGTACTGCATGATTTCACCTACTTCTAATCTTTTGAAGAGTGACTCATAATCTATTATCTGCCACTTTGATTTGGAAGTATAGGGCTATATTAAACAGCAATATTACTTCATCTTTTTTTTATTCTGAATAAAGTCTCATTTTTATCCATGTATCCCCTAGAATGAAAATATAGACTGATTGCTTCAAAGAAAAGCATCTTTTTTTCTATTTAGGCAGATATAAATAAAAAAATAATTTGAGAATAAATGATAAATTAGATGAATTTAGAGATATGCTCTGAGAATAATAGACTTAAATTTGATTGACGTCTGTGTTGCGGGGGTGGTGGTAAAACTCACATGAAGATAAGCATTTAAATTTAGCCACAGGACTTTCTTTTGTCTGCATAAGTTGAAATATTACTATCTAAACATACCAGGGTGTCGTAATTGTTTACCTAGTAAGGGAAGTGATAAAATGATATTTATTATTCTGAGTTCCTAGAAACATCAAAAGGATTTTACCTTGGGTACACAGTTAGTGGCTCAGTGTTTTCTTTAGAATTGCAAATAAATTGATATATTTTATGAGTATGCTTAAAAGTTATAAGTATTAACTGCCTTACATAACTGTATAGCAGCACATCTGAGTGATGAAGCATAATATAGCAGATAAGAATTTTCAAACTTCATTATGAAAGTTTCTCAGATTCAAGATGGCTTTTTTCCTTAGCACTTGCTCTATCACAAGTTATTTTTCTTGCATTTTCATTTTAATTTTATTGATGAAAAGAAAAATAAAAAACACGAGTTACAACAATGAGAAACAAGACTTTTGTTAGATGCACTTGAAGTTTTCCAACAGTTATGGCAAAAGAAACAGTTTTCAGAATCTTTTACTATATCAACCTTTTCATTGAAAACCTAAAATTCTATGATATATTAAATAACATACTATGGGTTGTCTCATAGTGTTCAAATTATTTGAAGATGGTAAAAATGAGTTATTATTTTTACCATATGAATTGGCTCAGCATCAAATCACTTACGTTAACTTCCTTTTTTTTCATATCACTTATTGGGCTCCATTGTTCAAACGCACTTGCTGCTCTTCTAGAGAACCTGAGTTCAGTTCCTAGCACCCAAGTCTAGTGGCTCACAACTGTTTGTAAGTCTAGCTTCAAAGAATGCAAAGCCATATTCTGGTCTCCACAGGCAAACCCACTCAAATGGCACACACACACACACACACAGACTCTCTCTCTCTCTCTCTCTCTCTCTCTCTCTCTGTCTGTCTGTCTGTCTCTCTTTCTCTCTCTCTCTCTCTCTCTCTCTCTCTCTCTCTCTCTCTCTCTCTCTCTCTCTCTCTCACACACACACACACACATACATACACACATACACCCTTTAATATATAACTATTTCAGTGTCTCAAAATTTTTTCAGTAAAGCACTGTCAGATTTTCAGCAGCACTGGCTGAATGGAAATTCTTTATTTAGCACTGTTACCCCAATGCTAATCTGAAGTGAAAACACACCATACATGTACAAATGCTCATTCTGACATGAAGCTATTGTGAGATGACAGAGTGCAGGGAATCACGCTGTACTGCTATGTTCTTGTCTACTGGCTCTGCTGAACTCATTGTACATGATTTTTAAACATTGTTTAAAATAGGTGTAAGATGGCTAAAGAACAGTTTCATGATAATTATGTGGAAAACTGTGGCTCAGTTTATGAAATAAAAACAACATAAAAAGCACATGAGTGGCCAATGGAGAAAAGACAGGGTAGGTGTCAGAAGGAAAAGTGAGCATTCTTTTTACTCCTTTGGGCTAGGCTTTCATGTTTAACAAAACAGATGAAATACTTAAAGCCATGCTTTCCTTCTCTCCTGGTTCCCCTTTTAATGAGACACCAGCAGTTATGCATAAGGTAAACACACTGGCAGGTATTTATAGGGTAAATATCATTATTTTTTTTTTTGAAGACCTTTACCAGAACATTGGCTTATTCTCTTACTATAAAGAAGATAGAAAAACTAAATGGTTCTAAATAGCTTTAGAAGATGGAAACTTCACAAAATAGCCAATGATGTACACAATCATACCCAAAATTGATACTTGCAAATTTCGGACTATGTTAGAAAAAATGCTTTCCTATCACTTCTAGACCAAAGTCCCTACCATGGGTGCCTGTGTGGAAAATGTTTCATTGGTTCAGCTGCTCTTGAAGGTAAAATACAGTATAAAAGTTTACATTTCTTATCTTAAAATGTCCTCTCAAGAATTAGCATACCATATCAAATTTACACGTCATAGCTGTCTCCACAGCTTAATGGTTTCATCCCCAATAACTGATTTTCTTTTTCAGTAGATTAATCCATTTGAAAGCCTTTAGCTGTCTTGCAAGCTTTTTTTTTTTGTGAGAGATTACATACCCCTGAGTTCCCCTGAGTGGGAGATCTGCCAACCTGACTAATAAAGACTGTCACTAGGATTGACTGTCACTGGGCCCTTCAATGCATCTATGACATTGCTGCGTTATGTAGTGCAGTCACACTGTTGGTATCAGACTAAAGCCTGCTTTATCATTTGGTGCTTTTTTATGAGCGTGTGTCTAAAGAACAAATGTTACCTAAATGGAGCAAAATAGCTATGTTTGTATCCAGAGCCAATAACATAAAATTTAAGGCATAGAGCTAAAAGATACAGCGTCTGGAGTTCAGTGGTGTGAGCTGTAGAAGTCCATTTACTGTCTTGGTGCTGAGAGTGAAGGGAAAATAAAAGACAATAATATTTATAGTAAGTACTCTCTGACTAGTCTCTTTGAGGAAACCTTAATTTCAATGAAACACTATATGTAAAAACACATAACTCTTACATTTTTTAGCAAGGCTCTTTCAGACCATTTCAGATGTTAGTCCAGTGGCTTTGGTTTTAGCGGTGGATGCCAGGTGCTGTCCTCCACATGATCATGACTCCATCGAACGGTTTGCTCATCATGGATGAGTGATTGCTTAACCTGAAGACTGAGAGCATAAATAAAATAAATTCCTTTCTGTTTACTTCAGCTGAAACTGTTGGAAGAGGCGCCATGCTAATTTGTTGAGATAAGCAAAAGTTGAGGAGAAATCTTCCATTAGCTCAGATGCTTGTTCTTAGTAGAAACTTGGCTATAACCACAGCAGCAGAAAGAGCTGTGTGCAGACACTTGGGGAGATTTTCCTCCATTCGCCTTTGTCCCCCATGAGCTATCTGACTTGACCAGGTCTTCCTTTTAATCTGCGTTACTTCCCATTTATAAATGAACACAAATGACTTAACTCTACATGTGATTTGTTGAAGGTTCTATGTGACAATAAGTTTGATTTTTTTTTCTTTCTCTGAGACAGGGTTTCATTCTGTTTCTGAAGATGGCCTACAACTCATTTTATAGCATGGGTGGACCACGAACTCATTGTAGTCATTTCTGACAGTCTGAATGCTGGTATTGCAGCCACAGCCCATGTCTAGCTTTTGCAATATTTTTGGGACCTGTCAGAGTGTTTTTACCAAAGTGGGGCATGATTACACTCAGAGTTTTCACTGAAAAGGGCAAAATGAAGGTAGTCATAAGCTTCTACTGAGGGGCCTAGGGGTGGCCTGGTGGTCAGCATGACCTTGGAAGCAGAAGGCAAAGGTGAAGACTGAATGAGATAAATAGCTTTGGTGTTCATTTCAGAATCTCTCTTCAATTTGTAATTGCAAAATTTCAGTGTCCGCTGAAATTCTCTTCTCCCACTTGTTTGGAGAGTCTTCAGGAATTTCCTGCTGGCATTCTGATGTAGGTTCTAGACAGGGCAGGTAGAGGGACTTCTTCTTATTGGTAATTTACACACTAAGCAGGATCTGTGAAATTTTGTTGCAGCAAATTGATCTAATGCTTTACAATATTTAATGCTATTTGATCATTTATTTTTTTATTTTTTATTTATTATGAATAAAGTCACATTTTCTATCCATGTATATTCTTATTCAAGAGCCCTTTCCCCCCATCCCTCCAGTCACTCTCTTGATCATTTCTACATAGTTGTGCCTTTGATTTTTCTCTGAATTTTTATTGTCCATATGATGTCAAATATCTTAATTTAGCTGTTATTTTCCCTTCTATTACCATATTATCTACAATACATGATTTATTTTTAGCACAATCTTAATATTTTTATTCAGGATTTTCTTTAGAAATCAAATGAGATTAATCACATAAACACAAGAAGTATAATGAGAAATCACTAGTAAAACTCATCAAGATGTTCTGAAATGCAGAGTGCCCTGTGAATAATGATGAAGTGGGTGGGGGAAGTTCAGCATCAGCACTGATAGCCCTGCCTGCTTTATCTCTCCAAATTAGCATCTTTAATAAGCAATGAGTATTACAGGAGAGTGCTTGATGCTCAGTTTAGGCTTAAAATGACCTCCTCCACTATATGTCTACAGATGTGACTGTGGTCAGAATGATGATCTAGGCATTTTAATTAGCATAAAGAAGATAGCTTTTTTAAGAATCTTTTTAATTATATGTGCTGTGTCTTCTCAAGGGTAAATGCATTTTATTTTTAAAAAAGAACTTAAAAATTAAATTTTAATATTGCTTCAAACAGACACTTGGAATCAGTAAGTTCAGTTTCTAATATATGCCTTGGTGATAAAAGCTTTGGATTAAAAAATGAACTTTATGTGATGAAAATTACCCCAGAGGATTTTATTTCTGCAACATTCTTTTATTCATAAAGAATTTATGCCAAAACTTATTTTCGTGTACACCCATGAATATGCTAATACAAATTTTGTTTCTATTTACAAGTAATTGTATTTCTTATGGCTAAAACTAGCTCAGTATTACAGTGCAGATGTTGACCCCAGGGTTGTTTTAAAGGCTTTCTTAAGCATGCACAAGACTATATGGAATTCGGTTGTTCCAGATTGATTTTCATGCATTTCCCGTTTCCCCTCTGTTAGGTCACCTAAAGCCACTGAACAATATTTACTGATATCAGGTCTCAGTATATATTAAATAAGTCACACTTTCTTTTTCTGAATAGCAGCTCTATCATTTCAAAATAAAGAAGTATTATTTACTCCTGTTTCTCTATATTTACTATTCAGAGATATAATTATATAGGGAAGAAATAAAATCATATTTTATTTATATTTAATCAGATAAAACCTAGAGATATCTTCAAACCAAGACAATTAAATTAGGGGCATAATTCTGAAAACATCAAGAATTGTAAAATTTGCCAAGGTAATAGAAAATTATTATCATGAAAAACTACTAAAAGGGTGTTTTTATGCTGCTGAAAGAAAGTCAGGTCCTTCTATATACAATATATCTAAGTTATCCTGTCTTAGTATTTTAAGCGAATCATTAAAATTAGGCTCAAAATTCACTATTATTAAATAAAATTCAATCTTTAAATATTACACCACAAGAGGCTGTAAGGTTTCTACTTCACTGAATGAGCTAGCAGTTTTACAAGTTTGCAAAGATTTGAGAAAGTACAGTTGAGTCAAGAGGAACTAGCTCGTGTTTGTGGCTGCTTTTAGACAGAAATCATGACATGTGCTTAGATCAGCTGGCTCAGAGCACAACTTGTGTTCTGAAGTGAGTGCTTACTTCCACCATAATTAACAGCCCAAATACCTTCTTCGCACACAAGGCACCTTGTTCACCCTTTCTTATCCCTTTTCATCTGTCCCAATGCGTTAATTATGATGTTCCCTTTAGATGATATTAGCATTGTGCACTGTGTATCTATAAAAGTATTTATAAATTTGAGTTAAGGGAATTCATATTAGCACTTTGTATTACTTTTAGAAGTTAATACCTAACCTTATTCAGAGACAGAAACACAATTTGTTGAGAGTTTTAAGAGAATGCCCAGAAAGTCAATCTTCCTTCACTTTTTAAACATGCTTTCTTTGAGCACCAGAGCAGGACATGCCTGAAAGCTCAGTGATGGGTAACTTCTGCATTTTTGTTGTTGGTTTCTGAATTAAACTACATATGAATGGTTATTTTTCTTAGCAAAAAATAGATGTGAGCTAGGTTGTTCTTGTTCATCGAAACTAGTTTTCAAAAATTAGGCAATTTAATTCACATTTGGTTTCCTTTCATGTAACATTTATAGGGTCTCATCTTTTTTTCCTGGACTGTTTCCCAAGTCACCAGCTTTTGCTTTACAAAAGAAAGTACAATTTTCTAAAACTGCATTTTATCTATCTATCTATCTATCTATCTATCTATCTATCTATCTATCTATAAATCTATCTATAGAGTAAGGCAGTGGAACACATTTACAATAACAAACACTTTATAAAACTTACAAAATATTTTAATTTCAGATACCTCTTTTCACCTCTGCTTCCCCAGTGTTCGGCATCCCTTCTTGCCAGGCATTTGTGGGAGCAGTCATATTTGAGACATTAGGCAGAGGGAGATCAAGCTTGGGGGTACATCATCACTAAACATTTTCTACACACTCATGAATATACATAAAACAACTTTGAATTATTTTTCTTAAACGTATCCTTTAAACTTGTATGCCTCATTATGACCCTCATATGTTTTCTTTCTCTTCTCAACTATATCAAAAATATTTGAAAAAATTATTTTATTCTTTATTAATTGTTGAAAAGATCAGAGTAAAATCATTGCAGCTTGCTTAAACATTGATGAATCTTAATTATTTCTGGGCATTGAAATTTTGATGGTTTTCATATCGTGGAATTTTGTGCTGATTTTGGTTTGATATCATATTGCATTGAAATACCTACCTCAGTGTCAGATTCTGCTGTCATTTCCTTAAATGCTCCTATTGAATTGAGTGTTTTGCTTGTGTGATCTGGGCTATAGTAAAGTTACTGACATAAAGTCCTACCACGTTAAAAACATTGAGTGGGATCTGGATGTAGATGTGTAAACAACACTTAGCAACTTCTAGATTATATAGAGCAAGGTGGGAGAAGAAGGATTTATAATACCTAGAAAATTAACTGAAAGTCAAATGCAGTGAAACTGCATTGACAACTACATTGAGAACCCAGTAGGTTTGTTCATATGAAGTGACTCTCTGAGCTAAAGAATGAACTCACTATGAATCAGACGCTCATTCATTTATAGCCAGGCTACTCTCAAAGAACCATTCCTCTTTCCTTCCTTTCTCTGCCATTCAAGAAACATACTTCTTTCCTAAGGTCTTCCTATCCCTGCCTCCCAGTCACCTATGGCATGTGTGGGCCAAGGTTTAGAGGGTAAGGAGGAAAGAGAAGCAAGAGCCTTGGTGTCCTCTAACCCCCAGGTCTTAGGTTGTCAATTCTCAAAGCAGAACATGCCATACTAGGTCTCAGTTCCCAACTATTATCTTCTAGTTCTGATGGCTACTTGTGTCATAGAGTTCCCAAATTTTCCAATCTCTTGGTTGCCCTTGTATTCCCTGTTTGAATTCTCTAAGAAATTATTTATGATATAGTCATGTTTGGAAGATGTAGAGTAGCCTTGTGTGTGTTGATAGCAGGAGAGGATTGAAGATAAAGGGTTTATTCAGCTTAGACTACTAGGTTACAATCCATTACTGTAGGGAAGCCAAGCTGAGCAGAAACAAGCAAGAAAATGAGAACATTTGCTTTCCTTTTGTTCTTGTCTGTAGATGTGATATGACTAGGTGCTCAGGCTTTTGTCTCCTACAGTAGTTTTAATTGTCTTGATTCAATTTTGAATGATAATAAACTCAAGTCATAATAATAAAAAATTCAACTAAAGACTTAGGTTGTTTCTTTGGTGAGTCATCCTCTACTTGATGATCTTAGTTCTTGGCACTTCACATACTAGTTGTAATCATGAGTCAACTACTTCTCTAAGGTTGACAGAATTACTGATCACCAAAATGGCACTGGGTGTACCATTTTCTGATGTATGCAAAGTCGCAAAAACCAGAATAGAAATGATTGAGCCTTGAGAGTAGAAGACAAAATGTTACTGTTCATATTTTTATGCCACTGGAAAATCTGTTCCCAAGGATAGGAAGAATCCACTAGAAGAAGCTAAGAAAGATAAACACTGTATAAATGACCTACTGTATTTCTATGACCAAATACCTGAGAGGAAGAAATACTTATTCTGGATCTTGGCTTCAGAGGGTTCAAACATAGTCACTCAATTCCATGTATTTAATCAGAGCATCATGGTGCAGCAAAGAGAAGATGTTTACATCATGGAAAACAAAAAACTGAAAAGAGGACCACTTTGGAAGGGACCAAGCAAGATAGGGACCTAAGGATAAGCTTATAGTGACCAATTCTTTCAACAAGGCTGTGGCTTCTAGCTTTAACCCTCACTTAGTTATGCTATTACATTATGAGTACTTGAAAGAATTAAACTGTTCATTAGATCAGAGTCTGTATATTCTAATTATATCTGGAAAAACACTTTCAGTCATACTCAGATTTATGCTTTACCAGTCCACTAAGCATGTTCCAATTCAGCCATACTGACAAAAAAACATGAAAATTCTTTGGTTTCTATGATGAGTTTTTAAGTTGTTGATAGGTCTTTTGCATGAATAAGGTTTGCTTTATGTGAACCAACATATTCTTCCTTGATATTTTTCCTATTGTAATGGTTAATTTTGATTGTCAGTTTGAATTACTATTGAGACTTTGCTGTCTATACACATTCATCAGCTCTCACATTCAGCTCTACAGTGCAACCACTGGTCAATACCCATTTTCTCTCCTCATTTATATAGGAGGTATAAGTTCAAACAGTGTCTTCCTCTTAATGAGATTTCATTACATGTGAATAAATGTATTAAGGTATTCGAGTTTTATTATTTAGTCTTATTTTTATGCATAGGAACCTATGCATAGTTATTAATAGTTCAACTTAGAGAAAGAAGGAAGAATCAAAACTTAAAAAACCCTAGTGGCTCCTTTCATTACGTCAAAGAAATGTTTGGAATGTTTCAGTGAAGTAAAAGCATCTAAAGCAAATGTTGACATCTCTACGGAGGTAGACTAGCAACATCACATCATTGAAATGGCTTTCTGCCTGACTGCCACACAGAGAGAATTTGGCCCTATCTCCTAGTCCCATAGTGTCGGCGGAAGCCCTCCATTTCTCACTGGGTGCATCATGAAGCTGCATGAGGGACAGACAAAATGTTTAGGTCAGATTTACTAGTAGAACAACTCTCGATCCAGCACTGAGATCACCGGCGGCGATGAATCATTAAATCTAATATTTGGCACAATAGCTTTGCCTTATTAGCATGCTTATGCTCTTTGAAACTACTTAAAGATGTAGTGTTTCCCATTTGTATGAGCATGTCATGTGCATGTATTGTTTTAGTTGAGAGGCAGCTGCAGTTCGGGAAATGATTTTTTTTTTTTTAAACCTGTGGGGCAAAACCTCTTCACAGAGACAGCTGTTAATCTCCAAGTCAAATTCTGCTGGGTAAAAGGTGATAGTTTACAGAGCCTTTTCCAAGAAAATTATGGAAAAGACAGCTACTACTGACAGTACCTGGTTTTAAACTCTAACCAGCCTTCTAAGTTTTATTTTTTATTTGTTAAATCACTGTCCGTAGGAAAGCGTATTTCAGAGTTTCTCAGTGGACCGTGTAGACCACTCCGTTGGTGTGTGTGTGGCTCTTTTTTTTTTTTTTTTTTTAAAGGGAACATATTTGCCAGTTAGTCCTTATTGTTTCCTGGATTATGGTTATACTTCAGACATTGAGACAGTTTAGAGATAATATGAGGAGAACAATATCAGTACTAAGCTGATAATTGCTGCACAGTGGAGCACAGGAGTTGCTTCTGAGTCCTCAGCGAGGTAACTACAGCGACTGTCTGCAGCAGTGCCTCTGTGAGGAGCCCTGTGAGGAGCTCACTTCCCGTATTCTGGCACCCTCCCCCCATTCCTTTGAGATGTGTCATGAGGCTTTATTTTTCTATCATTAGTAATATAATGTAATTTTCCCTCTCAGAGTGAGTTTCTCCTTGGTGTCTAATTTAAAATGGACACATGCTTTTACACTGAGGAGCTCAGACATTTATACCTAAGTAAAGATAGTGTTTGATGCCAAATAACCTTTTCCGAGGTAGCTTTAAAGTGCCGAGTCTGCAGCGTGACGTAGGATGAGGAGATGAAGACTATGGTTTAGGGTTGTGAAAACATCCACTCATTGATTACCTGGAGTCAAAGAATTCCATTCATAATCTGTATGACTGTAAGATACGGGAAACTATGACTAACTTTATGTATTTACTGTAAGGGTTGCTGAATGAGGCATGCATGTGTAATAGCATCTAGGTCTTTTTGCCTCGAGGCGGCTTTTCTTACTATATAGCTCTCTTTCTCTCTTCCTCTTTAGTGCTAAGAGGACTTTCTGGCCTACCAAGTAAAAATGCATAATAAAAATAAATAATATTTATTATTATTAAATAATAAAGGAAACCAAGAGAAAGGATCAGAAAATAAATTATACAATCAGAAAAAAGTCAAAACTATTTCAATTATTATTATTATTATTATTATTAATGATTTTAGAAAGTTTATTATGTGGAAGAGCCCTGGTTCTACTGGAACTCCCTTTATTAACCAGGCTGACCTCAAACTCAGAGATCCACCTGCCTCTGCCTCCCAAGAGCAGAATAAAGCCATGTGCTACCACTTTCTAGCTCAGTAATTATTTTATCAGCTGAGAAAGAATAAATCAACACTCCATTTAAGATATAGATACTTAAATGCATATTTTGGTACAGACTGGCTTCTATGATTCATGTCTGTGTTCTCTTTTTGCACTATGTAAGAAGCACTGAATACACTGGGTGCAAAGAGCAGGCTCAGCTACTGAACAGTACCCATAGACGTCACAGGAAGTAAGGTGATTGATTAGTCTACATCCTTGCCTCACCATTTTCAGCCTTCTCAGACCTCTCTTTTCACCTATACAAACCATTAAACTTTGTTTCTACCATTTCTGTTTTACTACTTTTAGAAATAACAGGCCACGTCTTCTCTACACTTAAGATGAAGTCAGCATGATGACTCTGGGGGCACTTATGCCTACTTTAAATAACTGAGTGAAATCATAACTTGCAAGGACCATTTTCTCCATGTGGGAAAACACTACTGCTCCTCTTTCCAAATTTGATTGTACAGCACAGAACCTCATGTGGTCTTTGATGACGAACCCAAGAGTTTCTTCCAGTCATTCTGTGATTTAGGAAATTCATGAAGAAGATCCAATTGTCTCTGTAGAAATAGCTGCAAAGCTTATGTGGAGATCCCAGAGCAATTCATACTTTATTATATTCCTAAAACTCTACCAACAAGGGTGACCCCATGACATCCTAATCTTTAAAATAACCTTTATTTTTGACTTTCAAAATGTAACACTTGGTCTTGACTTTTCACCCTTCTCTTTGGTCACTCCCAATCTTTCCTTAAAGACTTTCTTCTCATATTCCAAATGTTAAACAGCTTCATGATATACCCCAGCATATGTGCATCCCTACCCTGCTTCCACCATTGTAAACATGTAGATAGCCTCTGGTGGGACTCCTCAGTTGGCCTCTTTTCTAAGTGGTGCACCAGTGACTTCCACAGCTTATTAGAAAACTCATCTTGGAGTCCTCATGTAAGAATAAATCCAACACATCAAAACTGAATGAGTGGTTTTCTAATTTCCCAGACATCCACCCCCACCCAGCATTCCATTTCTCAGTGACTAAACCTTCCCCATCCAACTAATTGTTTTAATCTGAGAGTTTATAGTAATCCATGGCAACCTCTGTTTCACCTAGCTACATCTTGTCATGGGACCCCTCTGATCACCCAGCTGAGAGCTGTTTGCTTACTTTCTGAAAATAATTTTATCAGTCTTTGGTTTTCAACAAATCCACACAAGTAAAAACCTAAATACTAAACATTTACATGTTGAAAAAAATGATTAAAAGTGATGAGGGTTACCTTTCCAAAATATGTATTTATTCTTCTATAGAGTGAAAAGTAGAACTGCTGTACTCCTTTATAACCTCTGATTAAAATTCCTGATTATAGAATTATGTTTTTATCTTGTAGCTATGAAATAAATGCCCATTCAGCAAATTGATTTTGTCTCTGGATTCATCATGGGGACAGAATTTTCTTACTAATTATTTTATTATAAAGAAACAAGGTACACACGTGACACCTGTCAGATTGGCTAAGATAAAAGACACAGATGGCAGCCTATGCTGGAGAGGGTGCAGAGCAAGGGAAACACTCCTCCATTGTTGGTGGGAGTGTAAGCTTGTTCAGCCACTTTGTAAGGCAGTATGGTGGTTTCTCAGAAAACTGAGAATCAATCTCTCCAAAGACCCAGCAATACCACTTCTGGATGTATACTCTAAAGATGCACAGTCACACTCCAATGGCATTAGCTCAACTATGTTCATAGCAGCATTATTTATAATAGCAAAAACCTGGAAACAACCTAGATGCCCCTCAACTGAAGAATGGATTAACAAACTGTGGTATATCTACACAATGGAGTACTACTCAGCAGTAAGAAAAAATTATATCTTAAAATTTGCAGGCAAATGGATGGATCTGGAGAATATCCTCCTGAGAGAGGTATCACAAACCCAGAAAAATAAACAGGGGATATACTCACTCATTAGTGGACTCTAAACAACAACAACAAAAGCAAAGCATGCCCAAGCTGCAAACCACAACCACTGAATAGCTTGGGATTGGAAACATCTTGGACTGACTCCTTGGATCCCACTCCCCCTAGAGGAACACCTGACTCAGTCTTGATGTTGGGGGAGAAAACTGGATTTGCCAGGAGTGGAGGCTGAACTAAGCAATATTGGGACCATGGGACCTTGGGACCACCTGCCCATGGAGGGGATGGGGAGATGTGGAGAAGAGAGAATGACCTGATGTATTGGGAGGGGGAAGGGACCTTGAATAAGGATATACAAGGATAAAAATGCGACTTCTTTATTCATAACAATAATAAAAAACAAAAAATATACACATAAAACAAAAAATAAATAAATAAATAAATAAAAAAGGTAGAAAGACTTCATGTCTGAGAACTACATATGCATTCAGTAAAATCTCCAAAAGTGCACATTAGGAGAAATGTTTAAAAAGAATCTTTTTTTTTTTTCAACTGTTCTCAGATTTTATGTTCAATGTATGTGTTTGAGGACAGCCTGGGCTACATAGCAAGATATTACCTAATACAAACAAACACATATTGGCACAATCAAAGAACCGAGCGTAGATCAACTTCTGGTCCACTCGAGCCAAAACTATAAAGTGACTCAGAAAGTAATTTCTATATTCTCCTTTCAACAATGAGCTATAAAATTGAGACTCTATTTCCAGCTTCTACAGTTAGTGACTACTAGAATGGCTGCAACATACAATGTCCCTTTCTATAGACAAGGCCATATAGAAAGGACCTGAAAACAACTTTACTTTTTAACATCTCTTGAGTCATTTTATCTATTTCTGCTAGGCTGCTTTCATACTGCCTGTTTTCCATAGCTACCCTGGGCTGATCATGCTGGGCTTCCTGCCCTTTTGCTATTTAATTTTCAGTGCACAAGCTATTATAAACCTGGTTATGGTTTATTGCCATCATCATTTCCTGTATTGCCATCAGGGACAAGGAGAACGGATCAGCCCCTGAAAGGAACAGAATCCAGGGCCTCAGACACAGCAGACTGTGACACATGACAGCACAGCTGCTCACTGTCATGCTGAGGCCAGCTTGCTTCACCTCATGCTCTAAACCAAGAGCTCTCTTTCCCTTGGGGCTTCACTATTCAGGACTATGCATAGAATTTACTGGGTAGTTTATGAATTTTGACCCAATGGTGTATTCAAATGAATTCAAAGATGACATCTTAGGTCTTAGAGCTGGAAAAAGTAACTCCACCCCTTTAATAACTGAACCATCTTAACATCCCCCTGATTTCCTTATTTTTAAGACTCTTATTTGTGTTGTGCTTGTGTGTGTGTGTGTGTGAGAATTTTCTGTGAGTTCTTTTTTTTTCAATTTTATAATAAAAAGTCTATTGTACTTATCCAATGGCACCTTTTACATATTTGCACAGACTTAGCAAATCTCCCCAAGGTGACTGGATGCAGAGCTCTGGAGTTCTGGTTCTGTCAGTAGGTAGTTATTTATTGTGTTGCTGCTTAGAGAGCTAAGACAGAGTGCACTCAACTCTTTACCTGAACCCCTAGGATCCACAGAGTCAACTAACGAAAAATGAAACTGTTTGAAACATGACCATCTCTATATAGATCATGGGTAGACATTTTTCTTGACAGCCATACTTTAAACAAGAGGTCAATATCCAGAATATAAAGAAGTAAAACAAGCAAAAAAAGACAAAAAATACATTTAACACTGCAAAGCTCAAAACTACCAATCAATAAATGGACAAATGAACTGAAAAATTGCTCTCAAAAGAAGAAATACAGATGAGCAGTGAATGCTTGACAAAAAAAAAATTAAGAAAAAGGATGTTCAATTTAAGCATCTGGAAAATGAAAACAAAAGCTGCTTTGAAAATCCACCTTAGGACCGGGTCCTCTCTGCAGAGCGTGCACCCACACACTCTGTAGCAGATGGAGATAAGCTCTGACTGCCACCGTCCCCCCAGCTGCTGCTGAGTAAATTTGCAAGGCTACCCACATCCAACTGAGCAATCAGATAAGGACTGGGGACCCTGAAGGACAGACTCAGACCCCGCCCAGAGGTGAGAAGGGGTCACTAGGCTCAAGCGCCTGTATCCTTGCCAGGCAGAGTTGAGCTCCCGTCGGTTCTGGTTCCTGTTCCGGTTCTGGTTCTGGTTCCGGTTCTGGGACCGGAGCGGGTGCTGTATGCAGAGCGTGCACCACCCATGCAATCTATAGCAGACAGAGATAAGCTCTGACTGCCATAGTCCCCCCCAGCTGCTGCTGAGGAAATTTGCACAGCCGCCATCCTGCCCCCAATTGGTCAGAAAGAGAAAGATTGAAGACTTGAAATTCAGTCTCCTGCACAGTGCAGAAGTAGTGATTGAGCAGACCTTTTCCTCAGAGATGACAGGAGGCACACAAGCCCAAGTGCCACAACTGACCAGGAGCCACTTAATCCTGAACCACTGAAGCCATGGGTAGATGCCAGTGTAAAAATTTACATAATAATATAAAGAATAACAAGGTAACTCCAGAAGAAAGTGGCGATCCTACAAATACAAGTCCTGAACTGAGCAATGAAGAGGAAACAGAAGGAAGCAACACCAAAAATTCCTGTAGGATGATCATCGAAGCTCTCAAAGAAGATATGAAAAATAGCCTTAAAGAAATAGAAGAAAATACAAACAAAAAATTGGAAGAGATGAACAAATCTATGAAAGAAACATGCCAGGAACTAAAAGCTGAAATAGAAGAAATAAAAAAGGCACAAAATGAGGCAAAGAGGAAATAGAAAATCTGAAGAAAAAAGCTGGAAACACAGATACAAGCACAACAAACAGAGTTCAAGAGATGGAAAATAGAATCTCTGAAGTGGAAGGCTCAGTAGCCCAAATAGATATATCATTCAAAGAAAATACTAAAACTAAAAAAGCCATAACTCAAAATGTTCAGGAAATCTGGAACACCATGAAAAGACCTAATCTGAGATAATAGGAATAGAAGAAGAAGAATACCAGTTCAAAGGCACAGATAATATTTTCAATAAAATCATAGAAGAAAACTTCCCTAACCTGAAGAAGGAAATGCCTATAAAGATACAAGAAGCTTACAGAACACCAAATAGATATGACCCCCCCAAAAAGTCAGCGTGCCACATTGTAATCAAGCCACAAAACATACAGAACAAAGAAAAAAATTTTAAGAGCTGCAAAAGAAAAGGACCAACTTACATATAAAGGCAGACCCATCAGAATAACACCTGACTATTCAATGGAAATGATGAAAGCTAGAAGGGCTTGGTCAGAAGTTATACAGACACTAAAACAGCATTGCTGCCAAACTAGAATACTATACCCTACAAAATTATCAATCACCATAGATGGAGTAAACAAGATATTTCATGACACAGTCAGACTGAAAGAATATCTATCTACCAATCCAGCACTACAGAGAGTATTAGAGGGAAAACTCCAACCTAAGGACCCAGATACACCCATGAAACCACAAACAATCAATAATTCCACAGAATAATACTCCAGAGAAAGGAAATACAAACAAATTACCACCAAAAATGACAGGAAATATCAATCAATGGTCACTAATTTCCCTTAATATCAATGGGCTCAACTCTCCAATAAAACGTCACACACTAACAAGATGGATACAACAACAGAAGCCATGCTTCTGTTGCATACAAGAAACACACCTCAACCGCAAGGACAGACACAGGCTTAAAATAAAGGGCTGGGAAAAGATTTTCCAGTCAAATGGTCCTAAGAAACAAGCGAAGGTTGCAATCCTAATATCTAACAAAGTAGACTTTAAGCTAAAAGCAATTAAAAGGGACCAAGATGGTCACTACTTATTCGTCACAGGAAAAATTGGTCAAGAGGAGATTTCAATCTTGAATATTTATGCCCCTAATATAAGGGCACCTACTTATGTAAAAGAAACACTGCTAAAGCTCGAATCCTACATCAATTCTTACACTCTAATAGTGGGAGACTTCAATACAACATTTTCAACCCTGGATAGGTCAACCAGACAGAGACACAACAGAGAAATAAGGAGTCTAAAAGAGGTTATGATGCAAATGGATTTCATAGATATCTACAGAAGCTTCCACCCAAATGCTAACGAATATACATACTTCTCAGCTCCTTATGGAACTTTCTCCAAAATTGACCACATAATTGGTCATAAGGCAAATATCAGCAGATACAAAAAAATGGAAATAATCCCTTGTAACATATCGGACCACCAGGGCCTAAAGTTAGAGTTCAACAAAATCAAAAATCAAAGAAAGCCACCAACTCATGGAAACTAAACGTAACTCAGCTGAACCATCTCTGGGTCAAGGAAGAAATTAAGAAAGAAATCAAAGTCTTCCTAGAATTTAATGAAAATGAATCCATAACGTATCCAAACTTTTGGGACACAATGAAAGCAGTCTTAAGAGGAAAATTCATAGCACTAGATGCCTACATGAAAAACCTAGAGAAATCTCACACTAGAGGCGTAACAGCTCAGCTGAAAGCCTTAGAACAATTAGAAGCAAACTCACCTAGAAGGAGTAGACGGCAGGAAATAATCAAACTTAGAGCTGAAATCAATACAATTGAAACAAAAAGAACAATACAAAGAATCAATGAATCTAAGAGATGGTTCTTTGAGAAAGTTAACAAGCTAAATAAGCCCTTAGCAAAACTAATCAAAAAACAGAGAGAGAGTGTTCAAATCAACAAAATCAGAAATGAAAAGGGGGACATAGCAACAGACCCTCAGGAAATAGAGAATCATAAGATCATATGTTGAAAATATATATTCCACAAAAATGGAAAACCTAGAAGAAACGGACAGCTTTCTGGACAAGTACCACCTACCAAAATTAAATGAAGATCAGATTAATTACCTAAACAGGCCTATAACCCTTAAGGAAATTGAAGCTGTCATTAAAAACCTTCCCCAAAATAAAAGCCCTGGTCCAGATAGTTTCAGTGCCAAATTCTACCAGACATTCAAAGAAGAACTACTACTGTTACTCTTCAAACTATTTCACACAGTAGAAACTGAAGGAATATTGCCAAATTCCTTTTATCAGGCCACAATTACCTAATTCCCAAGCCACTCAAAGACACAAAAAAGAAGAATTGCAGACCAATACCCTCACAAATATTGATGCGAAAATTCTCAACAAAATTTTAACGAACCATATACAATAATGTATAAAAAATATCATCCACCACGACCAAGTAGGCTTCATCCCAGAAATGCAGGGCTGGTTTAACATACGAAAAACTGTAAATGTTATCCATCATATAAACAAACTAAAGGAACAAAGCCACATGATCATATCCTTAGATACGGAAAAAGCCTTTGACAAAATCCAACACTCCTTTATGATTAAAGCCCTGGAGAGATCAGGAATACAGGGAGAATACCTAAATATAATAAAGGCGATTTACAAGAAGCCGACAGCCAGTATCAAATTCAATGGAGAAAAAGTCAAAGCAATCCCACTAAAGTCAGGAACTAGACAAGGATGTCCTCTCTCCCCTTGTCTCTTAAATATAGTTCTCGAAGTTTTAGCTAAAGCATTAAGGGAACAAAAG
>PVIH01000799.1:69812-294700 GCA_004025045.1 Sigmodon hispidus
AAAGATAGAAGAGCTGAAAAAGAAATAAGGGAAACATTACCCTTCATAATAGCTGCAAATAGTATTAAATACCTTGGAGTAACTATAATCAAAGAAGTAACAGACCTATTTGACAAAAATTTTAAATCATTGAAGAAAGAAATTGAAGAGGATATCAGAAAATGGAAAGCTCTCCCATGTTCCTGGATTGGTAGGATCAACATAGTAAAAATGGCAATTCTACCAAAAGCAATCTACAGATTCAATGCACTGCCCATCAAAATCCCAACACAATATTTTTTGGACCTTGAAAGAACAATATTCAATTTCATTTGGAATAACAGGAAAGCCAGGAATGCCAAAACAATTTTAGTCAACAAAAGAACCTCAGGAGGTATCACCATCTCTGACTTCAAGTTATACTATAGAGCTACGGTAATAAAAACAGCCTGGTACTGACATAAAAATCAAACTTGTGGATCAATGGAATAGAATTGAGGATCCAGACATTAACCCAAAAACCTAGGAACACCTGATCTTTGACAAAGAGGCCCAAAACATTCAATGGAAAAAAGATAGTATATTTAACAAATGGTGTTGGCATAGCTGGATGGAAGTGTGTAGAAAAATGCAAATAGATCCGAGCCTGTCACCCTGCACAAAACTCAATTCCAAGTGGATCAAAGACCTCAGCATAAACCCAACCACTTTGAACTTGATAGAAAAGAAAGTGAGAAATATACTTCTATGAATTGGCACAGGCGACCACTTCCTAAATATAACACCGGTGGCACAGACACTAAGACCAACAATCAATAAGTGGGATCTCCTGAAGCTAAGAAGCTTCTGTAAAGCCAAGAACACTTTCTATAGGACAAAACGACAGCCTATAGAATGGGAAAAGATTTTCACCAACCCTACAAGTGATAGAGGACTGATCTCTAAGATATATAAAGAGCTCAAGAATCTAGAGCCCAAAACCTTGAATAACCCAATGAAAAAATGTGGTTCAGATCTATAAAGGGAATTCTCAGCAGAGGAATTACGAATGGCTGAAAGGCACCTGAAAAAGTGCTCTTCATCTTTAGCCATCAGAGAAATGCAAATCAAAAGAACTTTGAGATACCACCTTTACACCTGTTAGATTGGCTAAGATAAGAGGCACAGATGACAGCCTATGTTGGAGATAATGCGAAGCAAGGGGAACACTCCTCTATTGTTGGTGGGAGTGTAAGCTTGTTCAGCCACTTTGCAAGGCAGTTTGGTGGTTTCTCAGATAATTGAGAATCAATCTCCCCAAGGACCCAGCAACACCACTTCTGGGTGTATACCCTGATGATGCACAGTCATACTCCAAAGGCATTAGCATAACTAAGTTCATAGCAGCATTATTTGTAATAGGAAGAACCTGGAAACAACCTAGATGTCCCTCAACTGAAGAATGGATTAAAAAACTGTGGTACATCTACACAATGGAGTACTACTCAGCAGTAAGAAAAAATATCCTAAAATTTGCAGGCAAATGGATGGACTTGGAGAATATTCTCCTGAGCGAGGTATCACAAACTCAGAAAGATAAGCAGGGGATGTACTCACTCATTAGTGGTCTCTAAACAAACAAACAAGAAAAAAGCCAAGCATGCCCAAGCTGCAAACCACAACCACTGAACAGCTTGGGGTCAAAAACACCCTGGACTGACTCTTTGGATTGCAACCCACTCCCCGGAGAGGAGCACCTGACTCACTCTTGAGGGAGGGGGGACAAAACTGGATCTGCCAGGAGTGGAGACTGAACTAAGCAATATTGAGTCAGTGGGACCATGGGACTGTCTGCTGCCTTCCCAAGGAGGGGATGGGGAGTTGTGGAGAAGAAAAAATGATCTGATGTGGCGGGAGGGGGGAAGGGACCTTGAATAATGATATACAGGAATAGAAAGCGTGACTTCTTTGTTAATAATAATAATAATAATAAAAAGAAAGAAAGAACGAAAAAAAAAGAAAATCCATTTTAGATCCCTCAGCATGGCTACTACCAAGAAAGCATGGGACAAGGAATATGGCCGAAGACTGGAGGAAAGAGGAGCTCTTCCTCTTCCTGGAAATGAACACTGATGTAGTCATTGAAAATCAATGTCCAGGTTCTATATTGACTAAAAGTAGAACTACTATGTGACCCAGCCATACTAGATCTGGACATATATATCCTTCAAAAGCAAAAGCAAAAACACACCTCTGTGTATGCTACCACAGAGATACTCAGATACTCATGTTTATTTCTGTTCTATTCTTGATAATGAGGAAGTAGAATTAGCCTACATGCCATGTATGTGGTGGCATTTTCCTCAGTCATAAAGAAAAATGAAAATACAAAAATCTCAGGAAAATGATGGTGAAAAATATTGAACTAAGGGAGGCCACCTAAACTCAAAAAGACAGGTACCATATGTCTCTCTAATATTAGAGCCTAGCTTCTAATTCTGGTGTGTGTGTGTGTGTGTGTGTGTGTGTGTGTGTGTGATGTGTTGGTATGGAATGAATGTACATAGAGGTTAGACTGCTAAGAAGGAGCTAATGAGAGGGAGGAAGAGAGTTTTTAAGGGAAGTATATTGACAGACTAATAGAACATCGGATATGAGTTGGATACCAGTAGAGGGTAGGGCAGGGAGACAGGAGAGTGAATGTGTATGTGTGTGTATCTGAGACTTCCTATAGTAGTGAAGATTTGAAGGAAGCACACTGGTATGCTCAAAGGGTTCCATTAATTTGTGTATTAATGCTGAGTTAAGCAAAGAAAAAAAAAAAAAACATGGCTAGTGAAGCTGCCAGGAAATGGTAATGGTGGGAAGCCATCTCTCCAAGGGGAACTGGAAACAACAGTATTATTGGATCCCAATAGAAGGGAAGAGCTGGAGGTAGGGCAAGTGGAGAGAGGGAGAATTCAAAGATGCAATCCTAGAAGAGTATCATAATTCAGCAAAACAGAAAGAAGCCATGTGTGCAGAGGAGTGGATTAGGGCTTGGGAACCAAATTCTGTTTCTTATCTTTAGCTGTTTCATGATTCACCCACCAAACTCCACTGAAGGAGAGAAAGAAGCCATGCCACAGTTTGACAACCAGGACAAAGCAGTTACATGTGGCACTTGAGTATGGAAGACAGAAACAGCTGCCTTTATCTTAGGGATGGAGACAGTCAAGTTTTGAGAGGCAATGGGGCCCTAAGTGATGCTAGTGTAACTAAACAGAAATCAATGTGCTGCCTCATCACTCTGACTTACAGAACAAATGTTTTAAATAATGACTTTAAAAGATCTAATTGTGCACTTGTCATCCTTAGTAACTATTTTATCTCTTTGGCTGATAGTTCCACTGGGTCTCATATATAGATGTGGGTTTGTGCTCAACACTGAGGTTCGCTGCTTAAGAGGCAGGTTCAGACTTACACCCTGTTCTCAGTTCTCTGATTCACTATCACACATACTACCATTTTGTAGCTTTATAATTGCACAAAACAACTCTGATTCCCATACCTCCCCCAAAACAAAGGCAAAATTAACAACAAATACCCAAGGATATTCATATAAAAGAGATTTCAAAAGTGAAGACTTAAAAAAAAATGACAGTTTTGTTTTGAGATCAATACATAGATGCAGAAAAATTCTCAGAAATCTTTTGATTTTGACTTCTGGTTAGCCTGGAGGAACACTTTATCAAGCCTTACTTTGATTTTCAACTGTTACAATAAATGATGCTAACAAGAACATTTTCTTCTCCAGCCTGGTTTAAGGACTCCAGGTTTAAGAAATGTTCAAACAGTTTTGCTCTGTGCATGTTTTTCCAGTCCTAGAATAGTTTTCCACATGTCCAGCTAAATTTAAACCTGGAGTAACTGTTAGAAAAAAATATGGCTAAAATTGGTTATTTTCAGGTGGTTTGTGCATTGGACACATATCTGTTACATTGCTATAAAAAAAGAGGAGAGAGAGATAGGGAGAGAGAGAGAAATGGATATGATACCCTGATACCCTGTCTTATTCTCTTTGGTTACAACTTCAAGATCTTTGGGAAGGGATAACCTTTTCTTTGACAGACCCATTCCAAATTATCAGTGTAGGGTAATGTCACTGTTGCATAAATATTTCCTCTGAATTTAAATATTCCCTCCTGGGCCTGCTTATAAGATTCAAAACAAAACTTACAAAATTCAGGAAGAACCTGAAGCTTACAAGATATACTAGACACACATGGTTATATAGGAATAATAGTTGCTAGGGAGAGGGGACTGTGGTTGGTCACATTGCCTGTAAATTCTTCAGGCAGCCACAGATGCTGGCTTGTGATTTGTCATCCATACTGCAGTGAGTTTCCTGGTGATACAGCTGCCATTGGGTCATCTATGTTCCTCTATATCAGTGGTTCTTGACCTTCCTAATGATTACACCTTTTTATATACTTCTTCATGTTGTGGTGACCCCTCCAACCATAAAATTATTTCATTGTTACTTTATAATTGTAATTTTGCTACTGTTATGTGTTATAATGTAAATATCTGATATACAACCCTTAAAAAGTCAGTACCCAGAGGTTGAGAACCACTGCTCTCTATAATCCTTCCCCTATGATCCTGCAAGAAAGCCCATAAGCTCATAGGTTGGAGAGGTCATAGATCCTCAGAGTAAGATCACTGCTATTGCTTATCTCAAGTGACATGGTATTGAATTACAGTCTAATTATTTTTTACAGCCAGAGTCAAATACTATGCTTATCTTTAAACAGAGAAGCTTCCCTTTGTTCAAGTTGTGGTGAATGCAGAGACTCATGGCTGCTAAAGATGCTTAGAATAAAAGATAGCCAAGTTCTTAGCCCTCAAATGGTCATTTAGACAATCTTCCTAAGGATCAGGGTTCATCTTGGAAGAGGAGGTGTGATGAATGAGCCAAAAGGGCTGAGAAATTTTATATTCAGAGTATGATCCCACAGTAAGTGTGATTGTCTACCCCAAGCTTACATAAGACTGTCAACATCCAGTCACAGATTGGGAAGGGGCATCATGGACTTCCCGGATGCCTTTTGGCCACTGATAGACTCTCCCTTCATTTGTGGCACCCAATGGTTAGTTTCAAACCCATAGCCAAATAGCCTACCCCGGTTAAAACAGGTGGTAGCAAACAAAACAAGATTTATAAATCTTGTAGGAGGGCTGTGGAAAGGAAGGGTGCATAATAGGGGTGTATGCAGCAGTTAAAGCAGGTTGAAGGAAAGAGAAAACAGAATGTACAGAAAAACATATATATTATTACATGCATGTAATAATATATTATTATGTAATAATTTAAATATTAGCATCTCAAAGTGCTAGTTTACAGAATTCAGACCTGTGCTAATGGGAGACAGTGACCTATTAAACATCAGCTGCTTTCTTGTGGAAAAATCAAAATATTTTTTGTTATTTTTCCTCCTCACCTCTTGAAAACTGTTTTTAATATAACAGGTGTTTAAATTAATAGTATTGACTTGATTTATGGTTGACTAACATTTCTGAAGGCAAAGAAAAGGAGGCATAAATGGATATGTGGAAATGTGGGGCTGAAAAGATATACCTTTGTGGTGAAGGAAGCTTAACCAGTGTCCAGGTGAATGAAGATTATAAAGTTAAAATTTCCATAGATGAGACTTACAATGTATGTCTTTAAAAACATCCATTCTTTCATAGAAAATTATTTTTTAGCCTACATTTAAAATCCACCCACAATTCTATTATCCCCCCCAAAACTGATTAACTGAAATGAATGAAGGTATTTTATTAACCAGACAGTAATAGTCTTAAACAATTTTAGCCAAGGACAATGCACTTAACAATGTTATGCAATTCTCACAAATCTCTTATGAGATAGAGATGCTGTTTTTTCTCCCCAGTTTGCAGACAAATGAGGGTTCTAGGTTAGTCAAGTAGCCATTTTGCTTGTTTTGAGACACTGCCTCATTATGTAGCCAAGGCTGGTCGTGAAACCATGTTCCTCCTGCCTGAGATTTCTGGATGTGGAGGATTTTAAATGTGCACCACTATGGCTGCTCAGGCAAGCGTTTTAAGTTCTATGATGGCGAGGAAACAGTATTCTGTCCAAGCACAGTCCAGATTGGTTGTATTTAAATGGCTCTTATACTACTATGAAGTTTGCAAATGAATAAAAAAGTCAGCAGACCTTCAAATAACTATATTGTATGACTAAGTTTTGCTCTCTCCTAAAGGTTTATGTAAGAGTTATCAAAACAGCTTTTTTGGACCTAAGCTATGTCATTAGAGAAGCATTAGGCTGCAATGCACATAAAAATATGACAATGCTCACACATCATTATTTATATAATATAGATTTATTTTTTTCACAGGGTAAGAGGCCTGGAGACAGACTGTTCTGAATGTGGTTTTAATGGATTAAGAATGTCTGGTTCAATGTTTTGGTGATTTTTTTTAACCTTGCTCCCATGGTGCCTCAATGTTTATTGTATATCTTTATGCAAAGCAGGAATAAAAAAGTAATTCTCTGTCATTTTCCCAGTATTTGCTTGGCTTTATGTTCTTAAGCCAATCAATATCTAGGTTCACATGAGAAAGAAAAAGTCAAGGTTAATGCTGATAACTGAGTTACTTTAGTCACAGCCCATCTTGATATAAAGAGCGACGTGGTAACTTTTTCAACTCTGCAGTGCAGGCCATACTCTCCAGTAGCTACTCCCTTATGCTGATATGTAGTGGAAAAGCCACCCACATAATAGGTAAATGAATAGACTCAGCTGTGCGTCAGGAAACATTTATGTACAAAAGCAGGCATCAGGATGGATTTGGCCGATGGCTACAGCTTACAACTATTGTGAAAGGTGTTCATAAAAGTAAGAGCACTAGACTGGAGCACTCCAAGGATGGGCTTTTAGGATTTGGATGAGTGGGATTGAGGCTGGCTGCTGGCCCACACAACCTGCACTGCCTGTTTCTGGTAATGAATGACTGCTAGGTGCCTGTGTGACAGACATGGCATCTGCTTGCCTGTTATCTCTTTCTTACTGTTCTTCAAAGCCAAGTGTCGTGCTCAGAATGTCCATTCTTTCAAGGAAGTATATTTTGAGCTTTTCAGGCAATAAAGATCGGACACAAGACATCATTTTGTCTAATGGAATATGCATGGATGTCTATGGGTGAGAAAATTCTTCAAAGAAGTAGTCCTACTTGGTATGGGTTTGCTTTTCCTAATTAGACACAGTGACATGGCAACTAGAGTGAATTGACATGAAGGTGAAATTCATTTACTATAATGACTCAAAAGGGAAACAAAAATGCCTAAGTACCTGAATGATGTAATGAAGCTACTGTAACAGCCTTGAATTGCCTATCTCTGGTCATGTATATAAACAAATAAATAAATTTGTGTTTATGACAGATATGCATAAAGAGGGAGCCTTGCCTTGTCTAAGTGGAGAAGAAATGTCTCCTTTTCCCATGTCAAGAAAAACAAGATGCTTCTGTAGTATGTCTACTAGCTATGGCAAGGCAAGAAAGTTCGTAGTCAGGGTTAGTCTGCTTGCTACACTTTGTTGAGATTACTTTACTGTGTGCCATCACAAAGTGCATGCTGCTAGGTGGTGGCTGGGATCCTGATTTTCCACTTTGGTTCTCACCACACCTTGTTTGTTTATTAGGTCACAGAGGTTCCTAAAATCCACTTAAGCAGTTCAGAGATTTTGTGACTGCATTTTCTCACACTGACCCTTCTGAATGTATTCTGAGCACAATAAATTCACTGCAGGATTACAGACATTTTATTACTTTTCAATTGTCTCTGAGGTTGGTCACGTCTTTTTTTTGTACATTTTTCTTAAGTCATAAATGTCTTAGGAGCAAAGTCTCTCTTGATGCATGCTGTATCTGTCTTTGAACTGTTGCTAGCCTCAATGACATTTCTCGCAATCCTGAGCTGTGAGCACAGAATGCCAAATGGAACTTTTTAAACCCCTTTTATAACTTCAGTAATTGTATCTTGTTTCCCTAGTTAATTTGGAAATGGTGCAATTTCCCTATAAATATGTTTTTAAAAATTCTAACAGGTATGTCTTTAAATGTGATAGCTGTTTAATTTCCTTGAAGCTAAATAAAAGCCCTGTGTGGACTTTAGTTTTACAATAAGCACATTAAAGTAGATGTACTGTGTATACCTTTCTCTTTCTAAACCAACCTCTGACCAACTCTGTATTCCTAGAGGAACAAAGAACTTTGTGGGGAGTTGATTGGAAACTTCTAAGTCCAGATAAGTAACAGTTCTAGGGGATTATGGAATTTTAAATACCAAGTTCCCTTTCCTGGCATTCTCTGTTGACCAGCTCCAGCAGCTAAGCCTCCTGATTGTGCAAGCCGAAACGGGTGATGTCATT
Organism: Sigmodon hispidus; assembly: GCA_004025045.1. Classification (NCBI taxonomy): domain Eukaryota; kingdom Metazoa; phylum Chordata; class Mammalia; order Rodentia; family Cricetidae; genus Sigmodon; species Sigmodon hispidus. Next base: position 78,212 of record PVIH01000799.1, read on the forward strand.
CCTAAGAATTCTATGGAGCAGCATTTCCAGTTGGCAGGAGAGCTATCTCCTTCCTCCTGGCCCTTTTTGTATGAAACATCATTTTATCCCTCACTCTGGTCATAATAAAAAAGAAAGGAAAGAAAAGAAAGTAAGAAGGAAGAATAGAAGGAAGAAGACAGAAAGAGAGAAAGAAAGAAAGAGAGAGTGAAAGAAAGACACTATTTTTTTACTTTCCTATGGAAACTTATAAGACCACTGTGAACTGAAGCTCTGAACTCTGGAGTTTAGAGTTGGTAACTCAGAGATTGTATTTTAAAGCAAAAAATAAAAGGTCAGATTCCTTTTCAATGATTCGTGTTTTAAAAGCTTGAACTTAAAACAAAAACTCTATCAAGGAGTTATTTCTATCAAGTTTATGGGCAGTAAAAATAAGATTGATGACAGTCTGGTTAAATCAAATGCATTCATTTTCTGTTTTTAAGTAATAAAGGATGTAGGATGCTTCTATTAACATAAAGTCCTTAGCATTTGCACGATACTTCTGATCTGAGACTATTATTGTAAGGCAGTTGAGATTGGTAATCATAGTTATAAAAAGAAGTATTTATCAAGCTCCCACTGTGTTCCTGTCATAGCAGGCTTTGGCCCACCCAGAATCTTCATGTAACTTATCAACCCTCCCCACCTGGGGGGGGTGCAGTTCAGCAAGCTAGAGTAACTTTCTTTTTGAAGACTGTAAAACTGTCCCTCACTCTGTGTACATCCACCCAGGTCTAGGCCTGGAGAAGAGTGTGGGTTGGAATTCTGCATCCAATTTGTTCCTTCAGCAAAGCATTCTGCTCTGCAGTAACACTTGCACACCTAGCCACACTTGAGCGAATTTCTATAAGCGTGGATTAAAACACTTCACCAGGAAAGTGAGAACTCACTCTGTGACTTGAATACTATTATTGCAAGTAGACTGAGTTTAAGTCATTTACTGAAGTTGAGGGAGGCAAATGGGGGTACTTTTTGATCTTCTAGGTTGTACTTAGGTATCAATGGGAATGATCACTGACCCTGAAAGAGAAGGACATTCTCTTCTATTAGTTTAAAAATGTTGATGTTTGGATGAAGTTGGCAACCACAAGAAGTTCATCACAGCTCAGGCTCAGAGTTTATAAGCATGAGAGAAAAGCAATAAGGATTGTGATGAAGTGGAAAGGCAAGCCTAATAAAAAAAGGTGTGGCAATAGTTACTCCGAGCCTGAGGGAGAAGATGGTGAGACTGTCATAGGTCGCTCAGGACAGTATCACTGTAGCCATGTTTATCCTTTGTTCAGTGAATGTACTTAGAGTTGATGAGATGAGGATCTAAAAGGCAAAGGATGATCTTCTCAACTAAGCCAAGGACTCCAGATTTTTCTGGGATTATTTAGTACAACTGGAAATTCCAAGAGCAGAATAAAAGAATGGAGAAGAAATTGTGAGAAGTTTACTGGGGATGGATGAGTATCACATGGACAGTCACAGAAAGACATACTGTCTCATGAGAAGAAATATTGCTATAATGGTAAAGCTTCAAGTACTGTCAATACTGCCAAGGAGAGAGTGATATATGGTCTCATGTAAGAGATCATGTGATGCTAAGGTCCAGAAAGGGGAACACGTATGGGAGTTGAGAGCTCATGACTTTGGATTGTTTGCCATGTATCTTGCTCCAACAATTTCTTTTTCTAGAAATGAGACAGACTATGATACATGTGATGGATTTGTACCAAATGGGAGGGGACATCTTTTGCAATTGGAACAACCTCCAGAGGCTGCTAAGAACACTGTGTTTATGGGATGGAAAGGAGATCAATGTGGCTGAAGCAAAAACCAATGTCACGGGTGAAAAACAAAATTGGAAGGTTAGTGCATGCTGGACTTCAGAAGGTTTTGCATTCAAGAAGAAAATGAATTGATAAATTGAAATATTATTGTTATCCCCTTTTATGGTGAGAAAATGAAATAAAGAAGATTAAGTACTTTACCTAGCATTAGAATTTGTTAATAAGTTTGAACTTAAGTTCAAATTTGAACCTATTATTTTTCCTTTATTTTTGAGATTATAATATAATTAAATCCCTTTTGTCTTTCCTTTCTTCCCCACAAACCCTTAAATATAACCTGTTTTTCTCTCTTTCAAATCTGTGGTCTCTTTTTTGTTAATTCTTATAGATGCACATGTGTATCCATATATATTCCTAACTATAACATTCCTAATCTGCATAATGTTCCTCATATGCATGTTTTCAGTGAGGACAGTTTGATAACCAAGTGGTGTGGTACCTACCTGAAGAAAACAATTTCTGCCACTCTAAGCATTCCTTAATTACCTGTTATTCTTTGAGTAGGGGTGAGGCCTAATGGGATATTCTCATTCACCTTGGCACATCTTTTGGTATTGTTCAGGTCATGTTTAGATCATAATGTTGGTGAGATTTTATGCTGGCAGCTTCTGTCATTTCTAGGAGATCCAATCTTACTGATCCTCTGGCCTTTATGTGCCACTTCCATTTTGTAATCTTCCCTGACCCTTAAGTGTGGGACTGTTTTGTAGGTGTCCACTGGGACAGGGTTCTACAACTCTCTCTTTTGATTGTGGTTTTCTGTACTTATATATGTTTGTTGCATCAATACTTAGAAATAAGTTGCATCAAGCAGTTTGATGAAGGTGAAGAATACACTTATCTGTGGGTATTAGATCAACTGCTTAGAGTGATCTTAAGTATTGCATTGTTTTAGTAGAGCGGTGGTTGTATGTTCTCCTCCAATAACCATGGTTTCACTAGTTCTGACTACTTAGCTAGGTTTCTATTGCCAGACATGGTTTCCCTCTTGTTGAGTGGGTCTTAAATTTAAGTAGAGAGCTGTTGGTTATTCTCAAGGTATGCATGTCAATACTGTACCCTTTTCATGCCATGCTGGACATTGATGTGATTTTTGTGCATCATAGTTATGTAGGACAGGTGTTGGCTTCCCTTCTTTGAAAGCTTTAATGGCACCTTATGGATCATAGGCATCATAATAGCTAGCCTCCAGGGAGGTACCATTCAGGTCAGTTCTAGCTCAGAGCACTCTGGGCATTAACAATGGGGACTTACCTTCTACTTCTTATGGGTACTCAAGGGTTATAGCAATAGGCTATGTGTTTGGGGAGTTTCTTGAATAATTCTAACCAAAAGAAGACTTTTTTTGCTTGATGTTACTTTATTTTAAAGTTCAAATACTTCTTGACTATTGATTTTAGAATTTAGTCAATGATATCTTGTAAAACAGGAAATTGTTATCTAAGAAACACTGATGAAAATAGTTGAGACAAATGGAAGCAAATGAGAATTATAAACAGTTTTTTGAAGTAATTTTAGAGGAGACATTATCCAGAGTGTAGGCAAAGGACAGGCTATGCATGAGAGATCTGTAAGAAGATCTCACTTTATACATGAGAGTATGTGAGGGACTTTTGTGTATGATAAATAACAGAAAAAAAGGGAAAAACCAAGTGTAAGTGTGACTTGAGAATGTACAATGGGATTTTTTTTAAGACAAAATATTATGTAGCTTTGGCTGCTCTGAAATTCACAATATAGTCCAGAGTTGGCTTCTGAGTTGTAGTAATCCTGTTGCTGCTGCCTCCATGTGTTGATATTACAGATTTGTGCCCCGTATCTATGATCTCAGCAGGATTTTAAGAGATTAAGACCCATGACTTTTTTCTACTGCATGTTGTGATAACTTGCTGAAAGCGCTATCTCTAGATGTTTATGCCCAAGTCTTTGCAGAAAAGGACCTGCATTGGATATTCCCTAAGGCGTAAACCAGGTCTAAAATTCTACACAATGCTGACTCAAAGATTACTCAAAGGTCACAGCCTGGCTAGCTAGACAAGCATCCTTTCATTGATGGAAATACAATAATAGGAAAGGGGAGAGTTAGTTTTGAGATGGAAAACTATGTTTTCTGGCTTGATATGACTTATGTCCAGACGCACCTGTGCTCCTTATCTGGTCACTCACCTTGAAAATCCTTCTTATCGCTGCCCTCTGTTTTCTGGCCATAGTCCCACATTTTCTGGTGTCCTTCATGGATGGTAGCTACAATACTGGGCAAGCACTCTTGTTCTTTCAGTGTTTGTAATCACACGGTAGTCCAGAATTTCTGATCTGTTTATTCTTTCTTCGTAGGGGAACAGCAACCTCCCCAAATCCTTTACACTTCTAGCAGGATGTCAAAAATTATGATATTTCTTGTAGTTATTGTCACAGTATGTAGGTATGGAATCTTTTATAAGAAAATATTCAACAATTGATTATCATATAAATAGGAATGTTACCTGTTTTACCAACATTCAATAGATTCTCTCTTGAACAGTAAAATTAATTCCCTTGTTCACTTAAAATGTGCCTCAAATGTTTTAAAATGTTATTAGCATGAATGTTACAAGGTGCTTATTCGAATGTACCACAGGGAATAAATGAGATGGAAGGATAGTCACTGCAATCATAGTAGTAATCAACATAAAACAATGTTTGAGAAAGCAAGCTACACTTCATGTTCCCAGCATTGTGCTGACTCAAAGGAGGAACAGGAAATATGACAATAACCTCTTCTGACCTTGCAGATGAGATTTGCAAAACAATAGTGAGTATTGGTCATCAGAGTGAATTCTTAGATGTCACTTGGCAGAAACAGTTTCTCCTGTGATTCAGGCTACAATGAGGGCCAAAGGGCTTCAGTTTCCACAGGATTCTTGCAGAGCCCATGGTGAGGCAGGGGTGTGTCTTTTGTGAGACCCAGTCTGTCATTGGCTTTCCAGCATCTAACCTTCTAAGACTACTGTTAGAGACATCCATCTTGACATTTCATTAGAAGATTTATTTTGAAAGTTAAGGCATTTCAATTCCTAGAATATTGGTTAAATGCAAATTCATGATCTGGAATACAAAACAGGTTAGCATCAAGTCTATATGCCTGGGGCTGTTAGGCTAGTCACATGGTTCCTCTTAGCTTTGCAGCATTGCTAACTGTGGTCTCTTCCAGCTCAGCAGAATTATTTAATTTTTCCTGTTAACTCAAGTGACCTAAAATAATTGTACATTTATCCCATATTTTAATTGCTTGACAGTTTTATACATTTATATGATGATTTTAGTCATACTTACATTCATTTCTCCCTTTGCCTCACCCCTCTCCCACATGGAAAAATAAATAACACCTACCAAAAATGTGTTGAATGGGGTAAATGTCTAAAACTACTTATCATGTGGTCACAGATCCCTGGATCTCCTGAATGCAAAGAATGTACCCAGTGCTGTACCACTGATTTCTAGTAAAGACTAGGCTCCCAAACTCAATCTGAGAATGCATGAGTCTGTGCACATCAGCTGGGGAAAGGCAGTAGAGCTTTTCATAGTCCTTTGCCCATTGTCAATGCTCAGAAAGTCTTAAGCAGCCAGCCATAAGAAAAACAGCAGCATAGTGTGTCAGAGGGAAGAGAGAAACTGAAGACCCCAAGCTTCTGAAATCTAGCTATGGAGTCCAGAAATAGGAGGAGTAGCTGGCAGAAAGTTGATGTTCTTCCTGACCCTCACTCAAAGGGTGCTTTAGGTAGCTGGTGTGCTTTGCATATCACAGCACTGTTTTCTGTTCTTGTGTCTTTAAAAGTTTGATACAGTTTGTTATTTTAACCCAAATTAACCAGACTTATATACAACTTAAAGAGCTTCTATACCAGTGATTCATAAATTTTCGAACACTGCAAACCCCAACCATAAAACTATTTTTGTTGCTGCTTCATAACTGCAATTTTGCTACTGTTATGAATATTAATCTAAATAGTAATATAAGTATCTGTGTTTTCTATTGGTCTTAGGTGACCACTCTGAGTCATTTAATTGTCACAGGTTGAGAATCATGTTCTATATAGTCAGATTAGGCATTCAGAATAGAAGCTGTGAAATTGTATACTTTCTATATTGAGTAAATTTTATGCCCTTACCCAGCACCTAAAACAAAAAATTCCACAACAGAATTAGAACTAGAAAAAGAATTAGCTCTATAACCTTTCATTACCTGCATTCAATTTTTCCTCACCCCCTTCTTTGTAGCACTAATTTTTTCTTTTAGGGAAGACAGTTTATAATAAATTCTTTTAGTGGAAAGAGAAATAGCAAGATTCTTGGCTAGCAGTGTCACGTGACTGGCTCAATGACCCCCAAAGTCACAGTCGCCATTCCCAGTTCTGTCTCTACTGTACACGGTTTCCTGCTCATGCTTTTATTCGATGAAGAGAAAGTAGAGCAAGATGGGAGGAGTGGAAGTGGGGGAAGAGCAGAGGAAGACTGCCAAGCTGGTTCTTCCCCTGCCGAAGGCACTGAGGGTTTCCTAACTGGAGTTAGTAACTGCTTGTACAGGCAGGCACCGCTGGGTCCACTGACAAGGGAAAGCTCCTCACTGCCAATGTCAACCCACGGGTGCTAGCCAGTTCCTTCTTCCTGGACTTAGAAAAAGAAGTGGATTTCAGCATCTGTGTTTCTATGTGTGGAACGGCACCTTGGAGCTCATTCTCTCCAGAGGAACATCTGACCTAGTCCTGATATTAGGATGTGGAAATCAGACCTGCCTGGAGTGGAAGCTGAGCTCATCTACCTTGAGACTTCTTGCTCTTTTTGGGAGAGGATATTGGGATGGGGAGGAGGAAGGCTGAAGGCAGACAGGGAAGGGTTGGGAGGGGAAGGTAGGGAGAGCAAGGGGACATATGGAAAAAAAAGGACTTTATTTTGCAAATAAATAAAAAAGGTGGCATAACTTTTTATCACAATCTTTCTTTCCTTCCTTCTCTCTCTTTCTCTCTCTTCCTGTCCCTCCTTGCTTCCCTCCTTCCCTCTCTCCCTCTCTCCCTCCCTCCCTCCCTCCTTCCCTCCCTCCCTCCCTTCCTCCCTTCCTTCCTTCCTTCCTTCCTTCCTTCCTTCCTTTCTCCTTCCTTATTTCTTTCCTTTTGAAACAGTGTCTCACTATGAAACACTGGTCTGGAATTTGCTGTGCAGAATAACTTAGCAAATATTTAACTTTTTGTATTTATTTTAAAGTTATGAATGCACATGTATATGTTTCCATGTGTGAGTGTGTGTTTATGAGTACAAGGTCCTCTGGAGGCCAGAGGTATCAGATCTCCCTAGAACTGGAGTGAGAGATCAATTGTCTACAAGCTCACTGATGCTGTGATCCCACAATTTAAGTTTGTGGTGTAGACTAGAGGAACTGTCCCCCATCTTTATTCCCTGTGCTATAAGTTAGTTGTAAATTTCTTCTGGAATTAGATTACTGACCTAAGAAAAGTCATGTCTCCTCTCTCTACTCAACGATGTTAACCATGGCACTCCACAGGGTCTTGGGTTAAGTAGTTGTACCTTCCATTCAAATCATGTGATGCTAATCCATTCTTCAGTTGATGGGTGCCTAGGTTGTTTCCAGGTTCTTGCTATTACAAATAATGCTGCTAAGAATGACCTGATGTGTTGGGAGGGGGAAGGGACCTTGAATAAGGATATACAAGGATAGAAAGTGTGATTTCTTTGTTCATAATAATAATAAAAAAATGAAAGAAAAAAAAGAATATAGTTGAGCTAATGCCTTTGGAGGGCAAATGTGCATCTTTAGGGCATTTGCCCAGTAGTGGTATTGCTGGATCCTTGGGGAGATTGATTCCCAATTTTCTGAGAAATTGCCATACTATAACTGTGGTACATCTACACAATGGAGTACTACTCAGCAGTGAGAAAAAGTGCTATCCTAAAATTTGCAGGCAAATTAATGGATTTGGAGAATATCCTCCTGAGCGAGGTATCACAAACCCAGAAAGATAAGCAGGGGATGTGCCCACTCATTAGTGGACTTTAAACAAAAAGCAAAGCATTCCCAAACTGCAACAACCACTGAATGAATAGCTTAGGATCTGAAAAACCTTGCACTGGCACCTAGGATGCCACTCCCTCCAGAGGAGCACCTGACCCAGGCTGGATATTGGGATGAGGAAAGCAGATCTTCCTGGAGTGGATGCTGAACAAAGCCACCTTGGGACCTTGGGACCTCCTGTTGGAGAGATGAGATGGGGAGAAGAGCAAGTGACTGGGAGGGACAGGAGGGGGAAGGGAGTTTGAGCAAGGGGATGCAGGGATAAAAATGAGACTTTATTCATAATAAAAAATAATCATGTGATGTTGGGATAGCTGGGTGTCTGTTCATGATGATCTGTGGAATTTACACTTGCTAAAAGGCTGAAGTAAAAGAATCACCAGCTAAGCACCATGCCATGCTGCAAAGGCATGGTTTCCATGAGGTGGGGCCTTGCCCTTTCTTGTTGGCAGTCTAGTATTTGCTTAGTAAAAACAGCAGGGCAAATGCCTCATTTTTCCCAGCAAAGTGAAATGGAGCTGAAAATAGAAGCCAAAGAGAAGTAAAATGTGTCATTTCCTAGTGTGGTAAGAGCACATTGTGTTTATAGCTTCGTGTGTCAGACCCAGGTTTCCACCTACTCATGCTCCAGCAAGAGTTGCAGATAATGGCTGCCTGTGAAACTGGATCAGGTGAAGGATGCACACTGTCTCTAAGTTTTGGAGTTGAATATTAAGAAGAAATAAATCAATTATGTCATATCAGTGAAAGCTTTAAAGAGCAGATATATACTAAACAAGAAACAATTATAAAGAAACATAGATCTATACAGACCTTTACTCAAGGGTATTTTAGGGTTTAGTAAGGGATATTTCTACCTGTTATATACCAAAGAGGTTTTAGTTAGGTTCATTCATTTGTAAAGCAAAATTATATTGTCAGCTCTGTATGAACATTTATATACCAGGGTTCTATCTTTGATGCATAAGTTTTTCTCACTAGAAGCATACCCCTAAAACATTTGAATACTTTCATAATGCTTTATGTCCTAGCCTGTCCTGCTATACAGGTGGAATCTACCCATAACTCACAGAGATTCATGAGTTTTAAATATTTAACTTTCATTTAGCTAGACAAATAACATTGCATCCACCCCATTCTCCAAACATAGAAATTATAATGGGTTGCATTTCCTTTTTGTGCATAGGAGATTTATGTTATCTAGTTCTCACAGGTTTGTATGTCTGCCTAGGTCAATGATGGAGCTGTCATTCTTGTACCTGAATGGAAAAGGCAAGCTCATTCATACTAGTGACCTCCAGGAAAAGCAAGTACAGAAATATAGCACATGTCTGGCTAGTATGGGGTATCTGGCTAAAGAGGTTATTTCTAGGTTAATGGGAATATTTCTCTGCCTCCCATGAAGCACACTGTTATTCTCATTGGTTATCAATGCTCATTATGTGAGTCAGACCAGGGAAAGTTTCCAACATTAGTCATCCTTCTTAGTCTATGTAAAGTTTAGCACTAATAAATGTTCCTAAGTTAAGTATGATGGTGTTCAACTATAATCTCAGCGAAACTGATCCAGAGGATTTCAAATTTGAAGATAGACAGGACTACATAATGAATTCCAGTCTAGTCTGCATGAAATTTAAGAACTTGTTTGGAAACAAATCAAAAAGACTTTCTACCTATCAGACTGGAAGATAGTATCTTAAATCATTTACAAATAAAGAGCATGGGCTAGAAGATCTTGTGAACAACTGAGGACCTCTTAGCCCAGAGTGGTGAAGGCCATACTGGAACCCTCTGACCTCATTGCTTGGAGATCTGGAATCTTCCTTGTGCATGGTCCTCTGTGGTTAAACATCTTAGTGACTTGCAGTCTATGAAAGTCTCCTACCCTGAACACAGAAATCTCAAAAGTAGCTTAATGGGGTTAAGTTACTTATACAGGCAGAAAACATAAAGGACACATTGTCTATATTATTATTATAGTCTAGTCTACTATTATTATTATTATTATTATTATTATTGAAAAAGAGACCTGTAGCACTGTAGTCATTTGTTGTTCAGGGTGAGGAGTCATGGACGGAGGGCTGGAGAAACACAGGTTATGAAAGTAGTCCTGGAGGTAGCCCATTAACATGGCTTGCATGTAGTTCAAATGAGCACTTACTGAGAAAGGAACAAGAGATAACTTAACTTCCCAAGATGCCCTTTAGAACTTGAGTGTAGGACAAGCAGTGCAGCAGTAAAAACTAAACCAGGACCTGAATTTAGTGAGACTCTGATGATGCTGGTGGGGTTGGCCTTGTGAGAGCTAGAATGTCTGTAAGCTTTAGTTCTTTTCTTCCACTCAAGGCAACTTTAGGTCACTTCTCCCACTTGGGCTGACAAAGGTAAGGAACAAAGAAAAGTATCCTTAGTTATTTAGTATGTAGAAGTGGCTTATTCTCTATGACAACTATGCACACATAAAACAAAACAGATTTATAAATAAACTTTAATAATTTGGATTTGAGCAAATGAATTCTATGACAAGCAATTAAGAACAGAAGACAAATCTCTTGTTTTTTTTCCTTGGTGCAGTATTTTATTCCTTTCTCTGTAGTTCACATCTGCACCAATCCAACTTCTTCAGTAGCCTCACTTTGGCCAAGTCCTGCAATGATAAGTTCCCTAATAGTCATGCAAACCTGGGCAAGGGGTGTTGTCCTCAAAAGCATGTATACATGCTTAAAGAACTGATCTGTTATACAATCCTAAACCCTAAGTATTCTACTGGAGTTGTATGTTTCTGGCCTGTCCAGCCTGTGGTCCAGACCCACTGTCCCTCAGAAAGACACAGATGCTTGCATTAATTTTATGCTAATTGACCTAGGGCCCAGGCATATAACTTGCTAACTCTTTAGTATTAATCTAAGCCATAATTCTTATCTTGTTCAGCCATAAGGCTTGATACCATTTCTCAGAGCAGCATAGTTATCCTCTGCATCTGATGGTTTCTCTGCAGGTGTCTTTGGCATCTCTGCTCTGCTCTTCCTGTTCCCAGAATTTTCTTACTGTGGTACCCCAACCCAAACTTCCTGTCTGCCTTTAGCCAATCAGCATTTTATTAAACCAGTACGTGGGACAATTTTTCACAATGCAACATAATCCTTCTATATTCTGCCAATTGGATTTTATTTTAAGTATAATTTAAAACATTAGGGTAGCTATACTGTTTTATGTCAGGGCATTAAGATATACATAAAGCATCTTGCCTGCCCTAATGCTTTAGAAAGTTAAAATTCCAGGGCTCTCTTTCTTTATCCTTGAGATTTTTATATCCACGATTCACAGAATTTGGTAAGTGGCTCAGCCAGAAGAGATGAAACTTAGATATAGAAAAGAAAACTATTTTTCATCTTTGTTCACTTTTGCTAATGTTTGAGCCAAGATATAGGAGATAAAAAGCATATCTGACACCTTTGGATTATTCCCAATGACACTGTGACTAGGAGATGCCCTTGCTCAGCTAAATTTAGGAAGAAAGCTACATCCAAGAAACTTGTTCTAAAGAGCTACTGAAATTTGGAGAATATTCTCCTGAGCAAGGTATCACAAACCCAGAAAGATAAGCAGGGGATGTACTCACTCATTAGTGGACGTTAAACAAAAAGCTAAGCATTCCCAGCTGCAAATCACAACCACTGTACACCTTGGATGGGTACCTTGGAGCCCATTCCCTCAAGAGGAACACCTGACCCAGTCTTGATATTGGGATGAGGAAAGCAGATCGGCCAGAGTGGATGTTGAACTAAGCCACCTTGGGGCCTCCTGCCCTTGCTGGGGAGGAGGAAAAGTGATGGGAAGAAGAGAGAGTGATTGAAAGGGGGAGGGATAAGGAAGTCTTAATAAGTGGCTGCATGGATACAAAATATGACTTTCTTCATAATAAAAAAATATTTTAAAAAAGCAAGCATCTGTGGTAGTTTGAATGTAAATGGCCCCTATAATCTCAAAGGGGATGGCACTAATAGAATGTGTGTTTTTGTTGAAGTCTGTATGGCCTTGTGATAAAGTGTGTCACTGTGGGGGCAGGCTTTGAGGTTTCCTATGGTCAGGATACCATCCAGTGTCTCAGTCAAATTCCTGAGGCCTGGAAAATGTATAACTAACCCTTAGATAATACTGCTGTTGCCCTGCTGCTCATCATGATGATAATGAACTGAACCTCTGAAACTGTAAATGAGCCATCCCAATTAAATGCTTTCTGTATAGGAGTTACCTTGGTCATGCACAGCAATAGAAATCCTAGCTAAGAGAATGCTCCAGAGTCATGGGCAGGGTAGGGCGTTCTCTCTAGGTCTTAACAAGAGATACATAATAGTGGCTTTTAGTCACTAGTTATTACTTAGGACCCTCTTGTGATAAACCTTGTTCAGGCCTCAAGATATTTTTAAAGAGTGCTACATGCTGTAAATATCTGTGATATATGACTAGACGAGATCAAATTCAGTGTAGTCATGATTCTGTAGGTCCAAATGCTTTGATAACAACCCATACTGTCTAGCTGCCAAACTTTGTTATCTAAAATCTGCCACATGGTCTTGTTTCTGAGATATAATGACTTACAAAACTTAAGGTTGTTTAAAGAATTTTGTTACCACAACTAATCAGAGTAGCTGGCCCTCTAACATGTTCAATAAGCATGTGATAATTAATCTGAACCTAGTCTGACACTGGAAGGAGGAAACTACTGTAGTACTTGCTACAAAATTGAGTGACATTCATCACTTTAATAAATGGATTCTACCAGGCAATGACTAAAAACATCTACCGAAAGCTTAAAGTGGTAAGTGGCTAACCCCAAATAGACAAGTGAATCCTTGAGATTTACATTGTCTAAGCCAGTGATTGTTTTTGAGTAAATTGTTTAGATAGACATTGAGAAGAAGCTGTTTATTCTATCATGTGCTTCTCAATGATGCTCCTCATCAAGAAAAGCATGAGCAATCTAATGTGAATTCCTAATTCACAGTGTATTAGCATAGATTGTAAACAAATTGTGACATGGTATTAGCCAAATAAACATAGAAGTCCATAAAACTTGGAGTTAAAATGCTGATATATAAACAATCTAACTTGAGAAATGAAGGAATTATGATCATTATAATGGCTTTTCTACAATCTAGCTTAAGTCTGCATCAGACAATCTGTGCCTTAGAACACAGAGTTCTGTAGAAATAAATCAATTCCTGGCACACATTAGAACATGAAGAGTCTTAACACTCTAGAAATAGCTTGTTTTAATCTAACTGTTGGCATAGGTGAGTTTCCCTTGAGGTTGCTAAGGATGCCCTGGTAATTTTAATGAAAACTATGTGGCTTACTAGAGATTTCAACAGCACTTCAGCAGGGATTCACTTACGTTCTTGAAGTTTTTAAATAAAAGTTTTTGCCTCCTTCACCAGAAATAAATATTTGCCACTGATTGTAAAAATAAAGCTCAAGAACTTACTTGATCTTTAAATGATAAAAAAGACATCTGTTCAAAATCAAGTTTCCATAGCAAACATCTTGAATAATTGAATCAGTCAAATAAGCATAAACATAGTAAGAGTATCAGATATTGTCTCAAGGGCTGAAAACAGGGCAGCAAATAAGGCCACAATGATTCCTATCTTCTTTAATTCTTTTACAGTTGGGTTGAAAAGACAAATTACTAACTAAACACTCATCAAAGTAATAGTAGCCATTACCAATATGGCTATGATTTGAAGATGTGTGATATAAAGTAAGAAAGGAGATCTAAGACCTGTAGGTGGGTGTTAGGAAGGTCTAATGTTTAGAAGTATTTCCTTATTTAATCAAATTCATTTATTGATTTTACATCCTGACAGCAATTTCCCCTCCTTCTCATTCCTTCCAATCACCACTTCCAGCCCCTCCAATCCACTCCTCTGTTTTTGCTAAAAAAGGGGTCAGGCTTCCCATAGGTATCAACAAAGCATGCCATATAATTTGTGGTAGAACTAAGCTCCTTCTTTTGTATTAGGGCTTGCCAAGGCAACCCAGAAAGAGGAATAGGTTCTCCAAATGAAGTCATAGTATTTGGGATAGTCCTTGCTACATTGCTAGGAGTCCTACAAGTAGACCAAGCAACACAACTGTCACATAGGTAGCGGGCCTAGGTCAGTCCCATGCAGACTTCCTGGATATCAATTCAGTCTCTGGGAGCCCCTACAAGCCCAGGTTTCTTGTTTCTATGGGTTATTACAAGGTGTTTTAATTTGCTACTAGAAGAATATCACATGCTTACATTTTCCTTCACTAAATGGTTACCTTTCTACAACACTGAAACCAGACTAGGGAGGAAATTAAGAGACATCCCAGAAGACACAGCCCTGTGGATGAGACTGTAGAGAAGCATTTCCTACTTCTATGGAAATGAAATGAAACAACTTGCTGAGTAAGAAATGAATGATGTACTTGGGTTCCTAGGAAAAACAAGAGACTGTGTCCAGCATCCTGTTCTTGGCAAAATGACCATAGTTTTTCAGTTAATTTGATTAATGTAACATATTAAACAATCATTTAAAACCAAAGTTAGCACAAGAATTATCTTACATATGGGGCAGCTATTACTTGATTTGGTTGTGTTCTTTTATGTAACTAGGTAAGTGCTGATTCCGCATCACGCTTAATGATGTGTGCATAGTTTCCACTAATGACTAAGATTAAACACAAGGCAACTTAAACACAAAGTTTCCAAAACTTCAAAGCATTTTCAAAGCCAAAGATTCCTACTTTAAAGACTTCAGTGAAATTTAAACTACTTTTAAATGGTTGAGGATTTCTTTTGCTCCAAGTGTTATAAGCAGAGTGTGTATATCATTTCTCTCCCTTTTTGGCTTGTTCTTAAATTTTAATCTTTAGAAAAAAAATGGAGAGGCAGTAGATTAGAGCTGGGTGCCAAGACTTGAAACTAGATCTGGATATGAGGCTCAGCACTGAGTTTGAGCCAGTGAATTTCTCCAGGCTTCATTCCCTGCCATTAGACAGTTTTTAGGGCACTCAACAGTATATGTTTATCACTCTTCTCTCCAAAATTCACTTCTTTTATTCATGCCTATGGGTAAAACAGAGTGATACACGTATTATGCTCTGGTCATTGTCCCTGTTACTCAG
This sequence comes from Sigmodon hispidus, assembly GCA_004025045.1. Classification (NCBI taxonomy): domain Eukaryota; kingdom Metazoa; phylum Chordata; class Mammalia; order Rodentia; family Cricetidae; genus Sigmodon; species Sigmodon hispidus. The sequence goes on from PVIH01000799.1 coordinate 93,290, forward strand.
CATGACTATTTCTTGCTTTTGAACTCACTAGTCAAGGTTTCCCTGTTGGCAGCAAAGTGCCTTTAAAGGAAAACATCTAAAACAGCTTGTCCAGCTTTTCTCTAAACCATTTAAGATGGAAAGGACACAGGAAAATGGGTGGGGCAGAACCTCAAAAGGCACTTTCTGCTTTGCATGTTTTAGGTGTGAGTTTTTCTTCTCAGTTAAGATCACTCCCCATTTTTTGGAGTTTGGGTTTTAATTTTGCCTGATGTATTTTCCGTATACACAGTGTGCCTCTGGGTTGTTTCCACAGGACTATCTGAACTTTCTGTTGAGGAGACTCATTGTGTTTCATACCAGAGATGCTTGTATGTTTAGAAGCATACCTTCCAAGTCAGGATGGACTGGTCATACAGGTAAAAAGTCCTTGCTCTGTCTCTGTTTCCTCTCTAAATGCTCTTTTACCTGCAGAAACTCTGGGAAATACTAAGTCTTCATAGTCCAGAACTGTCTTTAGGCTCCTGTCCTACAGATCTACACTCTTCAGACTGTTGTCTTTTCATTCTCAGATGTTGGAGAAACTGCACCAGAGACACTGTGGTCTTGACCTATTACATATAACTATTAGGCATATTAGGTATGGCTGTCACTTCATCTCATGCTGCTCCTTATCCATGATGCAGATGCTTGTGTCTTGTTGGCCTCCTGGATCTAGCCAAACTCTGCAAAGATGCTTTCTAGAATATTCTGCTAGAAATTCCACACCCAGAGCTGACCTTACATATTTTCTGTTTTAGTTCTCTGGTCTCTCAGGAATACGAGTTGTTATTTAGTTTCTGCACACGGTTTCACTTCTATTTTATTTAACCAAAGTCCTCAAATTTGGTGTAAAGGTTGTCATAGATCTTTACTACTCATGGTTATGAAAAAGTTTCAGCTTAAAATTTCTCCCTTGGCTTTCTGCTGCTGTTGTGGAAATTTTAATCACAAACACCATAATCCTGTCAGGTGATATAACGTTCAAAATATTACACTCTCTCATAAATTCCTACATTATTTCAGCATGGCATTCTAAATTCAGTTCATGTAAGTTCAGCATTAAGGGCTTTGTTTAGGTTTGAATTGCAAAGATTGTTACATAACTAATCCAAACAGGAAGCCACCATGGTTGAGGTGTTTTCTTCTCTAGATGACATTCAGGGGGGTAAAGCTATGCCACCCTGCTTGTTCATCTAACAGAATCAGTTAGGTATCCTTTTGCTCTACTTGGCTCTTCTTGCCTCATAGCCTTAGGCTGAACATAGTTCTATGCATTAAAGAGGAATCTATCTGGAACAGTATCTTATATTAGTAAAGATTATGCTCAAAGGATTAAGTGCCCTTATCAGCATGTTAAGAACAATGATCATATTGCTTTATCTGAAATAAGATGATATAACATAAAGGAATAGAATAAGCCCCATGCAGCTCAAATATGTTCATGATTTGATTGCCCTAGCAATTGGATATCGGCTATGCATCCACAGATAGTTATTTTTTTGTTTTTCAGCAAAAAACATTTATTGTGTAGAAAATGAACTCATGGATGGTTCCTTTTCTGTGTTGTTACTTATCTGTGTTCCTATGCTAGGATTCTGTTTAGCATGTGTTCCAGTATCAGAGCTAAGACCTATGGTCTTGTGGAAGCCATGCTGCTCTGCAGGCTAGCTCCCCATCTGCCAGTTGACTAAGTGGAGTCTCTTTTTGTTGTTCTGTGTGAGACATCATGGCCAGCTATTTAACAGTAGACTAGCTAAGGTATCATTCCATAATGCAAACCAAGTTGCAGATAAAGTACTCAAAAATTACGTTTTATAAGTATCTTAGTGATTTTTACAGCATTTGATCATACTGTCTTTAAACATTTTTGACATCTTTTGGGTGTAGCAGAGACACAATATTTAAGAATCATAATATTTCAGTTTATTTCCACACTCATTGGCTATTCTTTCAACAATGCTGAGTAACAACCACATTACTTTGATAGGATACAGAAAGGGTTTCTTTCTCAATTTAATGCCAGGTCAACTGCCAATCAGCAGGGCTCTGAAGTCCTCAGCTCTTTATATAGCTGTCTCAGCAGTTATTTTTATAATTTTATAATCGTCAATAGAAACAAAAATGAAAGAGTAATGACATCAACCCCCAAAATAAATGTATGCATTTAGGCTTGTGTGCATGCTACATATATGCTTCAAAAGAAGTACAGATACTTGAGTCATAAATAAATATTGAGGGGATTGGAGGAAAAGCACATGTAAAGCCCATGGCAAAGGAGATACTTATAAAAAATATAAATCAGAATTGGCATGGAATAACACCAGTTTAGAATATTCCACTACAAAAGCACTCTATAAGACAGTCAGAAGCATGTGGAAAAACTCCAGTGTGCATTCCTGTGGGCCAAAGGCAGATCAAGACCTTCCTCTACTGTGCTAGGTTTGGCTAGAAATGATGGCCTGAAGGAGGCAAATGGCCTGCCTGAGAGCCTGGGGGCATGCAGCTGGCCTTCTATCTACCCAGAAGGCTTTGAAAAAGGTTCAGCAGACATGTCTCATCAGTGTACTCTGGTCAATGGGATTGTGTCTCAAAGTATAAAACTTGTTCATTATGTTTTAAAAGGTCACAGTTTATACTGAGGAGGAAAAAAAGTCCTTCTAAACAGGGCATTGCAATACTTATGAAGCCTCCAACTTTTAAGCACTATAAAAATCACTAACCACAGAAGAAAAGAGTGGCAGTTTTGAGTTTGCTTATATTAGTGAGCTCTATAAAATAAAATACATTATAAAAATCAATTTTATGATCAGTTTTTTTTAAAATATGACAAAATACATCATTGTGGAGCACAACTCCACAAAAATGTCTTTGGCATGGAATATATAAACTCTTTTAAAGTACTCTGTCAGTAATATTGACTCTTTACATCCATGCGTCTGAGTTAGCTCTCCATTTATACCAATATTTATGTTTTCTAATAAAATTTTGCATGATTTTCCATAGGACTCAAACTTCCATTAGGCCTATTTATTTCTAGATACACAATGCGCATTGCTGCTGTTATAAAAAACCCTCTATATGTTTTCAAGTTGACATTGATAGATAATTTTGTTGTCTGTGTGCTTCTGTCTATATTTATGCCCACATTTTTATGTCATGTATTTTCTTCATGAGTTCTTTGGATATTTTTACTCTGCAAATCTACTGTCCATGAATCATGTATTTTCATGGAAGATGAGGTTTTTCAACTCCATATTCACTCTCTCTGACCTCACAGTTCCATGTTTTAAATGTATTTGTATGTGGAGGTGCTGGGTTTATGGAGATGTGATGAGGTTTTTAAAAATAGAAATATAGCAGTTTTGGAGATCTTGAAAGATGTCATTTTACTAGGTATCTTTTTCCTTGTCTTTTGCTTTCTCCCTTTCTTGCAGATTGCAATGTGTATGCCATGTTCAGCGGGGGGAGGGAGGCCATTGGGGGTGGGTGTTCATTTTGGGCATGAGGACAATGGCATGAAAAGACAGGAGATTCTTAGTGACATGCTCTTACTGCCACACCTGTCAGTACATATTCACAAAGTGCTTCCTTTGTGGGAAAAATAAATTCACATTTGATTAAGTTTCTAGATGAGGTTGAAATGTGCCACTGAGCAAATACAAATGTAATTTGGTAGTTTTCACTTATTTTATTTTGTCCCAATGTTGGTCTTTGTGCTTATTTTTGTTTGATTACTTTTCTGTTTGTATTATTTGAGACTCAGTTACCTTTTTAATTATGTTCTTAACTGGTACTCAAAATTGTGGGTTTCATCGTACTTTAATGTATGCATATCACTATGACTTGTGTACATTTGCTTCTCCTGAAACTGTCCTGGTTCCCATGTCTGTTCTCATTGATCTCCTTCCTCAATGATTTCCCAGGATCAACAACTTTTTTATTTACTGTCTGTAAGTTTCTGCCAGTTAAAAAGGCAAACAGTAGGCACTGCCTTTAAAGTGAAGTTGTAAAGGTGAAAGTAATGACTATTTCTTACACCTTGCATACGAGAAGAGGTACATACTGAGAATTTGAGGTGACTACATGAGTCTTTTTATTGTTAAGAGATAAATAGTTCTAGGCCTGGTTTTACAGGCATATAATTCAAACTACTTGGGTCCAAAGCAGCAGTTTGGCAAGTTTCAGTCTTTCTTGAGTTAAGACCTGAATTCCAGGCTAGCTTAAGCAATTTACTGAAACTTGGTCTGAAAATAAAAACTGAAAAGAATGCTGGGTGTGTATCTGAGTGATAGAGCATTTACTTTGCGTGCAGTGACCTGGTCCAATTCCCAGCACCACAAAAAAATAAGAAACAAGCCTAAATTTATTCTATTAAATAAAAATCAATAATAGAGAGGTGAGCAGAATCTGGCTCCCGGCTGCCTGTCCAGAGAATTCCTCTCTGGGATCGAGGACAAACCCAAGCCTCTGATCTCAGGTTCTGACAGCAGACAGGCCCCTAGGCTTTAGCTGTGAGGATCTCTTCTAGGGACCCCTAGCTTGCTTGCCTGTGCCCTAGCTCCAGAGCTATCTGCCTCATCAGACAAGGACTCCTTAGGACTTTGAAACTCTGTCCTGTTCCCCCCACCCCGTCCCCACCCCCCTCACCCCCCAGAGCACACAGGAGACACACAAGGCATCTAGCCACAACTGACTAGGAGCTGACTAAGTGTAAACCACCAAAGCTATGGGCAGACACCACTGCAAGAATTCATAATACATATAACAATATAAAAAACAAGGCAACACTAGAAGAAAGTAGTGGTTATGCAACTACAAGACCTGAACAGAGCAATGAAGAAGAGACAGAAGGAAACATCAGCAAAAACACCTTTATGAAGATCATTGAAGCCTTCAAAGAGGATATAAAAAATTCCCTTAAAGAAATAGAAGAAAATACAAACAAAAAACTGGAAGAGATGAACAAAACCTTGGAAGAAAAACCAAGAAAAGGAAAACCAAAAAGATAAAAGAAACATTTCAGGAACTAAAAATTGAATTAGAATCAATAAAAAAGGCACAAAATGAAACAAAGGTAGAAATAGAAAATCTGAATAAAAGAGCTGGAACTACAGATACAAGCATGACCAACAGAATCCAAGAGATGGAAGAGAGAATCTCTGGAGTGGAAGGCTCAATAGCGGAAATAGATTCATCAGTCAAAGAACACACAAAAACCAAAAAAGGCATAACACAAAATGTTCAAGAAATTGGGACACCATGAAAAGACCTAACCTGAGAATAATAGGAATAGAAGAATGAGAAGAATACCAGCTGAAAGGCACAGATAATGTGTTCAATTAAATCATAGAAAACTTTCCTAACCTGAAAAAGGAAATGCCTATAAAGATACAAGTAGCTTACAGAACACCAAATAAATTTGACCCACCCAAAAAATAATAATTGCCACATAATAATTAATCCACAAAACATACAGAACAAAAAAAATTTTAAGAGCTGCAAAAGATAAGGGCTAAATTACCTATAAAGGCAGACCCATCAGAATCACACCTGACTATTAAATGGAAACGATCAAAGCAAGAAGATCTTGGTCAGAAGTTATACAGACACTAAAAGAGTATGACTGCCAACCTAGACTACTACAACTAGCAAAACTATCAATCACCATAGATGGAGTAAACAAGATATTTCATGACAAAGTCAGACTTAAACAATACCTATCTACAAATCCGGCCCTTCAGGAAGAATTAGAAGGAAAATTCCAAACTAAAGATCCCAGATACATGCATGAAATGACAAACAATCAATAATACCACAGAAAAGAACCCTAGAGAGAGAAAATACATACAGGGAAAATATCTAAATATAATAAAGGCGATTTATAAGAAGCTGAAAGCCAACATCAAACTTAATAGAGAATAACAATGCAATGCCACTAAAATCAGGAACTATCTCTATTTGCAGATGACATGATTGTATACATAAGTGACGCACAAAATTCTACCAGGGAACTTCAACAGCTGATAAACACCTTCAGCAATGTAGCAGGATACAAGATTAAATCAAAGAAATCAGTAACCTTCCTATACACTAAAGATAAAAGGGCTAAAAAGAAATAAGGGACACATCACCCTTTATAATAGTTGCAAATAGCATTAAATACCTTGGACTAATGATAACCAAAGAAGTAACAGTTCTATTTGACAAAAACTTTAAATAACTGAAGAAAGAAATTGAAGAGGATATCAGAAAATGGAAAGATCTCCCATGTTCCTGGATAGGTAGGATCAACATAGTAAAAATGGCAATTCTACCAAAAGCAATCTACAGAGTCAATGCACTGCCCATCAAAATCCCTACACAAATTTTTACAGACATTGCAAGAACAATACTCAGTTTCATTTGGAATAACAGGAAGGTCAGGATTGACAAAACAGTTTTACTCAACAAAAGAACCTCAGGAGGCATCACCATCCCCAACTTCAAATTATATTATAGAGCTACAGAAATAAAAACAGCCTGGTACTGGCATAAAAACAGACTTGTGGATCAATGGAATCAAATAAAGATCCCAACATTAACCCAAAAACCTAGGAACACCTGATCTTTGACCAAGAAGCCCAAAATATTCAATGGAAAAAAGATAGTATCTTTAACAAATGGTATTGGCATAGCTAGATGGTAGTGTGTAGAAAAATGCAAATAGATCCAAGCCTGTCACCCTGCACAAAACTCAAATCCAAGTGGATCAAAGACCTCAACATACACACAGACACACTGAACCTGATAGAAAAAAGAGTGGGAAATACCCTCCAATGAATTGGCACAGGCGACCACTTCCTAAATATAAAACCAGTAGCACAGACACTAAGAACAACAATCAATAAGTGAGACCTTCTGAAACCGAGAAGCTTCTGTAAAGCTAAGGATACAGTCCATAAGATGAAATGACAGGCTACAGAATGGGAAAAGATTTTCACCAACCCTACAAGTGACAGTGGACTGATCTCTAAAATATATAGAGAACTAAAGAAACTAGAGCCAAAACTTTGTATAACCCAATCAACAACTGGGGTTCAGAACTAAAAAGGGAATTCTCAGCAGATTTATAAATGACTGAAAGGCACATTAAAAAGTGCTTGACATCTTTAGCCATCAGAGAAATGCAAATCAAAACAACTTTGAGATACCACCTTACACCTGTCAGATTGGCTAAGATTAAAGACACAGATGACAGCCTATGTTGGAGAGGGTGCGGATCAAGGGGAACACTCCTCCACTGTTGGTGGGAAAGCAAACTTGTTCAGCCACTCTGGAATGTAATATGGAAGTTTCTCAGAAAACTGGGAATCAATCTCCCTAAAGATCCAGCAATACCACTTCTGGGCGTATACCCTAAAGATATACATTCACATTCCAAAGGCATTAGCTCAGCTACGTTCATAGCAGCATTATTCATTATAACAAGAACCTGGAAACACCCTAGATGCCCCTCAACTGAAGAACGGATTAACAAACTGTGGTACATCTACACAATGTAGTACTACTCAGCAATAATAAAAAAATGATATCCTAAAATTTGCAGACAAATGGATGGATTTGAAGAATATACTCCTGAGTGAGGTATCACAAACACAGAAAGATAAGCAAGGTATGTACTCACTCATTAGAGGACTTTACACAAAAAGCTAAGAATGTTCAAGCTGTAGACCACAACCACTGTATAGCTTGGGATCTGAAAAACTTTGGACTGGCATCTTGGAGCCCTTTCCCTCCAGAGCAACACCTGACCCAGTCTTGATGTTGGGATGAGGAAAGCAGATCTGCCTGGGACCTCCTGCCCTTGCTGGGGAGAAGATAAGTGATGGGAAGAAGTGTGAGTGATGGGGAGGGGCAGGATAGGGTAGGGAGTCTGAACAAGGAGATAGATGGATAAAAAATATGACTTTATTCATAAAAAAGATCAATCATAAAACAAGAAAAACTTGTCATACTTATGTATAAATACATTATATATACAATTTGTATTATTGATTATAAAATATATATTGGTTTTTAGCATATGCAGTATAGGTTTGCAGTCTATCAACTCAGTTTCAAATTCCTACATAGCTATGTATCACCATTAAAGCCTTAAACAAGGCCCTCACTCACTCCTTTCAAACCTCAAGACTTAGCAGAGAATAATCATACAGATATAACACAATATGGTGGAACAGATGAGTGAGGTGAACTAGCCTCTCAAGTTATGGTTTGGGGTTTCATTAGGGATTTTGTAAAGTAACTGATTAACTGTCTAAGAGCGTAAACAGAACCAAAGAACTGTGTTTTCTTCTTTCCACTGCCAACACTGGCCTTGAGTATTTCTTATTAGTCCTTTATTTTCAACATAGTAAACCAACATAGAAGCTTCTTTCTCAAATTTTATGTGTATGGGCACTTTGATTACATGTATGCTTGTTCACTATCCATGTACAATGTCTAAGGAAACCAGAATAGGGTGCTGGATCAGCTGGAACTAGAGTTATACACTGGAGTTGAAAGTATTCATGTGGGTACTGAGAATCAAACCTGAGTCTGCAGGAAGAAGATCCAGTGCTATTAACCATAGAGTAATCTCTCTAGATCCCAATCATATGAACTTCTTAAGGTTTGCATTAAATTTACTTCACTGTATGTTCTACATGGTGAAGCACAGATTATCTTAGAAGTTCTTGTTTTAACATTTGCTTAGTGTGAGTTTGGGGCAAGTTAAGCAACCCTTGACTATTTTATTTGTTTAAGATTGGGGCTTCTAATTCTATTTGCTTGAAATGTTTTATAGCAATTTCAAAAGAACACATAAATAAAATAATTGAAATAAAAGACTTTTCAGTGCTAAATATGCACATCGTGCACCATTGAGCCCATGATAATTATAAGACATTAAAAAATCAATCATTTGAATTTCTGAATTTTCTGTCTTTTTGTTTTGATGCTAGGGTAAGTTGCTAAAACTAGTCAGATTCATTTTATATTAAAAACACAATGATATAACATCCCACAATGTACAGTAGGGGGAATCTTACAATTTACTTTCTACCATTTAATTTTACAATATATTCTCAAGTACTAAAGCAAGAAACAGAAAACAATGATAAATATAGAATAACTAAAATCTTCCATCATCAGAATGGGAAGAAGTTCTGTCCCACTGTCCCTGCTTTATCTTAGTTTCTTTGCACTTAATCCTGTTTCCCAGGCAGCTCAGAGAACAATTAAAATATCCAGTTGGGGCTTGTTTTCTTCAGACATTAAGCCAACAACCACACTGTTCTTTGTTGCCTAAATCTTGTAAAATGTTCTGGCTTATTTTCCTCATATAATTCTTTGAGGACTCCTTTAGTTAAACACAGTGCATCTATTAGGAATCATCATAATTACCACACCTCAATTTAACCAGCGCTATTTGTCCATAACAATTATTTAGTTCTTATGAAAGTTATGGTATGAATGTATGATAGAATTTCCTTCCCATGAGATTTATTTGCAAATGAAACTATATTCAAAGTGAAATACCAGTATCATTGCAGCGCCCATCCCACAGAGCAGCGCAAAGCTACCTTCAGTCACACACTGACATAATATAAAGATGACAGGGACCAAGAACACTGCTCCCACCATTCCCCTTGGTTATGCCAGAGGACTTCGTAAAGAATATCTAAGCATTTTTAAGTTGATTGCACATGTGAGTTCTTAACAGGGGAAAGATGATTTTAAAGTTGTTGAAAATAAGATTAAAAGCAATGAGATTCTCCATTTTATCCTGAAGCCTCAGATGTAGTTGGTATTATATTCTAGTTTTTTTCTCCATTCTCTCCATTTTGTGCGCATTTCTTAAACTCATCCCCAAGCACTTATGCATTTTCCCTTTTGCCAAAAAATAAGAGAAAGCCTAGCTTTCATTTCAGTCCCCTGGCCCCATCGATCTGAATGGGTGTTGGATATATCCTATTTCATTTAAGCAATTCATTTACAATAACACTTACAATAATACTATCCAATACTTCATGACTCTTCATTTCTATCACAACACTGAGTGGATGAGGAGTCAAACATGATGGAGATTTTAGAAAATAAGAAAATGAAACTGCCACCAAGTCAGGACACAGAAGCCAGAGCAACTTGGCATCCAAAGGAAATAAAGCAGTTAACTTGACAGGACCTCTGAGGTACTGAGACAGCCAAAAAATAGAAACTCACATTAACCGCATGAGAAGTTATGACCTGTCTGTCAGAAACAAGCAGTTATGTTATAGAGAAGTATATAGCCACAGACAGAACATATTGTCCAAGGAAACTATCTGGATTCATAAGAAATAAGATGTGGTCTTAAGCTCACTAGAAAATTCCCAGTAGAAAAACACTTACAGAAAGGAAGAATTAAGTTTATGTAACTATAGATAATGGGAAAAAATATAAGGAACCCTAATCAATTTCATATGTGAGAGAACAGCTATCCATAATAACGGCTGTTCTTCTTCTAGAACATTCAGGAGCATGGGTGTAGTTACTGTATTTTAGAATGCTAGAATCACTGTTTATCAGTGTATTACAGATGAATTCCATGTTATAAGAAGGTCGACTAAATGGTCAGCCCTAAAAGCTGTAACCTGCAAGTAACATTATATAGACTAAGCAGGTTGTATTCATACATTTAGCAATACATACGTATGGAACAAAATTAAGGAGAAAAAGGCTATAAATTTGAAAGAATAAAGTGAAGAGTAAAGGAGAGGATTTGGAGTGGGGAAAAGGAATGGGAAAATGATGTAATTATCTCATAAACTCAAAATTAAAAGAAATACATTTTAAACAAAGGTTGACTAGATGGTTTCTTAGCTTTCAACCCAGTAATTTTTACATTCAATGCATCTTGTGCTTCCTCCAGGGTGTCAAGTTCTTCAGCAGAAGGATGAATTGTTCTTTGGAAAGCTGAAGGAGATAAGAAGATGGGGAGAAGAGAGAGTGACTGGGAGGGGCAGGAGGGAAAAGGGAGTTTGAACAAGGGGATACATGAATAAAAATGAGACTTTATTCATAATAAATAAAAGGGAAAAAAACTGAGAAATGCTAGGCACAGTGTGGGATCCTAATAGATTATTAAGAGTTAGGGATTTACATATTCTAGTAGGTGGATGCACAAATGCTTTGTGATCACATCTATTTTAGAATTACAGAAGACTGGGCAAGAGATGGCTCAGGGGTTAAGATTACTTAAGGCTCTTGCAAAGGACTGGAGTTCAGTCATCAGCACATCCATGATGACTCCAAATGTCTGTAATGTAATTCTGTGGCTCTGATAACTTCGTCTGGTCTCCACTGGATCCTGCATGCATGTGGTACATATAAACTCATTCAGGCACACACAGAGACATCAAAAAATTCAAAGAAAAAAGAGTAATCAAAGCAGTGTGAAGAGGAAGAATGAGGTGTGGTTACAGAAAGGAGAGAAATTTTAGACAGGTCGTAAAGGAAGAGATGAGCCCAAGTAGATGGGAAATTTATGACTATTTGCTTTAGGCTGAAGACTTAGTTACTAATTGCATTCTAACACTATAAAATGTCTTTGTTACTATAGTCTGTTGGGGTACCTAACATATCATTAAGTACAAACAATGTGGGTGGGCATGCTCAAGTGTGAACAAATACAGAGATTCATGGCCACAAACAAACCTTGATTTTTCCTTTTCTGCCCTGAGATACCTAAAATACAATGTTCATGTTAAAAAGTCAATTGCTGGCCTGTGTGTGGTGGTACATACTTTTAATCTCAGCACTTGCAAGTCAGAGGCAGGTAAATCTCTGTGAGTTCAAGGTCAGCCTGGTCTATAGAATGAGTTCTAGGACAGCCAGAACTATTATACAGAGAAAACTTATCTCGGGGGGAATAAATTACATATAATGTATGATACTAGTTTAAGCAGAATACAGACCAAACCAATACACATATGAAAATATCTAATGTGATAATGGAATTTAGAAGCATGTTATATTTTATAGTGATGTGTAGAACTCTTTGGGACTGCAGTGGTTAACTACTGAAGTGTCAGACTCGTTTATAAAACAAAATGAAATTGTTAATCAGCATCTTTAATTACAGCATGAGCCAAAGTAATGAGTTTGTTGTTGTTGTTACAACCAAATCATCTAAAGCGTTTTCTCTAGCTGTATTCATTGAAGGAAGTGATAGCCAAGGTGAGTTACAGTTGAAAATGTGGTTTCTGTTTATCTTTGTTGAAAGGGATCATTAGCAGAAAAGCATGATTTTCCTGGTACTGTAGTTTACAAATTCCATGAAATAGCTGCTTCCCCACAATGCTGTCACATTCACTAAAATACCTGGTTATGCTGTCCATTTTTCAGTGCAGAAAGAATCTCATAAAACTGGCTATTTGCATGTGTCTGGTGGCAATTTCCAGGGTTCCTTTAAAAACTAAATGATACTATGCAGAATGCATGCACTGGTAGTATAATTAGCTTCTGCAGCCTCACATCTCATATTCTGTTTACAGCTGTCAAAATTGGCATTATTTTTCTGAGCTAAACTGGGCTAGTTCCAAGTCAACAGAACCTCAGTGACAGGGTTTTGACTGGTTGTATAGCATACAGGGTTTTCAGACATTGAAGCCACCTATAAATGCAGTTGCAAAATAGTTGGGAAGGAAGTAGCTATCCCATGGAGGAACAGGTAGCTTCTCTTGCACAAGGGATCTTGCTGCTAGCAAACCACATTCCTGGTATGTTGCTTGTCACTTCAAAATATCTCACCTTATGACTGAAGGTCATAGGTAAGACTCTCAGATGGCTTTTCTCACAAATCAGTTCTGTAGACTGATTAACCAATCAAACCATTGGCATGGCAACACAGAAATGGAATCTCTTCCCTCTGTTTCTTGTCCCCCAAATAAACAAAAAAATTCCATCTTCAACAAATTCTAGATTTAATAATACCAATAATAACTGATACCGAGCAATGTTTACTTTTCAAAAATTCAAATACTGTAGTGAATAGTTTCTATGAACAACTTCCTTTAATTTTGAAACCGTATAGGAGCATAGGTTCAATCTTAATTATTTCCTCCTTGTTATAGTTATAAAACTGAGACTCATTGTAGTTAAGGTTTCCCAAGACTATACTCTACTAATGTGTGTAGTCAGGGATCCAGCACAGACATGGACTCCTGGCTTCCAACTTCTGAACACAGACCTGAGCTTCCTCCTGGTTCCTAGGGTCTAACTGGAGAAATGATTTTCAGCTTAAAATACATTTTTCCGCGAAATCTACTTTCTGTTTCTGTTTCTGGCTCCTTTAGAGGCCAGAACAGGGTGTTGGATTCTCTAGAGCTAGAATTACAGGCAATTGAGTGTCTCTCCATGTGATGGTGGGATCCCAACTCTGGTCTTCTGCAAGAGCATCAAGTCCTCTTAACTGCACAGTCCCATCTGGTATTCTTATCAATGGAAATTTGTTAAACACCACCCCATGTACAGTTCTTTAACAAATACAAGAAGCAAGCTTCAAATGCATCTTATTATTTATTAATAATTGTCTTCATAATAATATTTGCACTTCTGATATAAAATTACTTTAACTTTTTCTTTTCCTTTTTCTTCTAAAATTGTATGTATTTTTAATTTAAACAGAATTACACTATTTTCCTCCTTTCAGCTTCTCCCAGATATTCTACATTTAACTCCTCCCATGTCCTCCCACTCTCAAATCGATGGCCTCTTTTTCTTTTATCATGATCATTATATACATATATGTAAGCATACTTATACACAAACATATAGATACAACTTACTGACTCTGTTTTTGTTGTTTGTGTATAATGCTCTTCTAACTCTGTATTGGATAAATGGTCAGGAGTCTTGTCCTTCAAAGAGGCTAATTCTTCATCTCCCATCTGTAATTAGTTGCCTGTTGTTCTTTGTCTAGGAATGGGACCTTTGACATTATCCCCCTTCTGAGTTAAGTGTGTGTGTGCTGGTATTGCTATTTTGCTAATCTTGCTTATATAGTTATTTCTAAGAAAGACAGTTTCGCAGCAAACTTCCTTGTATTCTGGCTCTTACTTTTAAGTTTTTTCCATCCAGTAATGTTCACTGAGCCATAGATGCAGAAGCTGTGATGGAGAAATACCCACTGGTATTGGGCTCCCCACTATCCATTTATTTCATCATTCTGTCCAGTTGTATTCTTCTGTGATATTCTCTACATGCTACCAAGAGAAGCATCTATAATGGATGAGTGGTAGCCACACTTATAAGTAGATAGAAGATTAAGATTTAGAATGTCACAAGAAATGAATACTGTCTAGCAAAGTGACAGCATATAGTATTTTCTTTCCTAAGGTGAATGAACTCATCAGGCCTGTGTAGTTAGCTACATTTCTAGTCCAGACATGGTTTCCCTCTCATTGAGTGGGCCTAAGGTTCAAGTAGAAAACTGTTTATACATGTGAGATCTGTACTTATGCTGGTCATTGTTGTAGTGTATGAACTGCATAAGACTTTTAACTCTGCCCATCCTTTGGCAGCTTGCATAGTATTTAGTGGCACCATGGAAGATAGATCCCAGGAAAAATCTTATTTTAAGTTAGATTTAGCTTAAAATCATCCAAGGCCTGTGTTCACAATGCTTCATGTCTACAGTAACAGAGAGTCACCTTGAGCCCATGAGAGGCATCTAAGAGCAACGGCAGTAGCCTACATTGTTTGAGGAGATATTTTCATGCTATCTTTTTCTTTTATCCACCACTCCAAGCTCTGCCTTTTGCTTTTGGGATAGTTTACCTTAAATTCTTGATGTTTGCCTTACTACTTAGCTGATATCATAGATTCTTTTTTTTTCAGATGGGATTATTACAGTAATTTCAATTAGAAGCCCAGTTCCAAACATATCTTTTTATTCACATTCTGTACATCTTAAACTGCACCAAGTCACCGGCCTGCCTCTCCCACTGGTCCCTAAAAGCTGTCTCTTTGATCCCTTGTGTCACTTTGTGATCACAGATCCATGTTCTCCATCAGCTAGGCAGCTGCTACAGATGACTAACATGTCTCCAAACTCCTTCTTTCCTTTTCTACCTACTGAGCTTTTCTCCCAAAAATACCAGCCTGCATCACATTCTTGCTTAAACACTTCTAGGGGCCTGCATGCCTGCGTGTTAAAGTGCCGTCTCTTCATCAGCTCCTCCAGCATCATTCCCGGCCTTTTTCATCTTCCACTGGGACGCATCTTCTGCACACTGCTTCAGTTTCCTTTCTTTCCACTGCCACCTGATCATTCTCTTCTCTCCATCAAACTTCTTCCTATTTTTCACTGTGTTAATTAGCTTTATCTGTGTAGATGTCACTCATGAACCACTTCTAGACGGCTTTGCTTCTCTTTCCATGTAATTCTCAAGAGCACATAACTCCCAAGTGGCTTGGCTGTCTTCTCTCTGATCTATACCTTTCTTCTAGTATGCTAGAACTGCACATCAACTTTTCATCCACTAAGAAGTATTCATATTAGATACACAGCTCAGAGAGCATGGGATAAATATTTATGGATCCAAAATGAATCTTCCAGGCATCTTTTAATAAAAGAGAAGTCAAAGAATAGACAACGTACTCTCATAAAAGGTTGGGGTTTTGTAGAGAAACAGACAAGCTCTTTTTGGGGTGTCAGTGATTGTACACTTTATACATCAGCCTCTGGCAATATTGCTACATCACTAAATCACTCAAGAGAAGCAAAGAGGATGATGGTGTTGTAGCCCTACTCTGTTCAAATTTAAATATTGCTTTACCAAGAAATGTCAATGCTGTATCTGTTACAATGTAAGGACAAGCTTCTTCAGATCTCCTACTGGGCCTAAGTAGGTCAAGTGTCTCATTGTGTGAGTCAGTAGCAATGCCCAAAATAGAACACAGACAGGTACATCATTTCTTTCAAGCACTGCCTAGATAAACCCAGAGTTTTGATGCAATACAAACATAGCTACAGATCAAAAAAGGTGCTAAGGGAAATTATTTGGGGCAAAGATTTATAAGGATATGAGGAGCTGGGCTTATACAAATGTATTTTAAAAGGAAGTAATACATTAGCAATGCTAAGAAGAAATCATTCTACCAGATGCATGTGTGCTATGAATTACACATGATCTATGAACTTGATATAATTCACCTTTTTTCAAAGATACTCCTGCCTGTTTTGTTGTCTATGGCCTTACGTGAAGCTTTTAAAACTCTACAAGCAAAGAGTGATATAAAGCATATAAAGTATTCAAGGAATAAGCCAAAGTTGACCTTCCATGATCTGGTGCCTGTCTGTTCTTCTCGTTAACTGACTACCTATCATCATCTACCATGACTTTTAGAGAGTCACTACAAAGAACATTTTTATTAGTATCACACAACGTCTTTCCTCTAGGGCATGGCTAATTCTATTTCTCTCAATATTTGTCAGTCCTCACCCATCCTGTTTTAAAATAATTGCCCATAAAATTCCACTCTTCGGCCATTTACCAACAATCTGCAGATAACTTCTGATAATCACAACTGGATAAAAGAAGAGGTTACGCTATATATCATCTTGTGGGTAGAGATGAGAAATGTTGCCAAATATTCCACAATCTTTAGAACTAATTACAACTTAATCAGTCTACTATGTCAGTAGAGGTATTGGAAAGTTCTAATTTGTAATGCCTGTTACAACAGATAACCTGAGTCTATTTCAGCTGTTTGAGGAAGTGTCAATTTCACTTAAAAATATGTTTTTAGCATTTTTGTACTGACAAGAATAACTTCTTAACAGTTAATACTATAGTTTGTAGTCAGTGACGGTAATTTGTAAAGGCTTTTACAAATGTCATTGGTCAACATGTTCATCTTCAATATGGACAGATATAATAGGTTAGAATGTAATTTAGTATTATATTATGTTACTCTAGTCTTTTACTAAGAAGTTGAATTTTAGATTATAAATGAAATATACCTGTAATTAATGTGTTTCTCTTTGGGTAGCTCCTGTATCCTAGTCAATTTGGAACATGACACTGTACCTCATTTATCAAGTGCACATATATACACACAAGAATATACACACACATAAAATAAACACAAGTACATCATAAAAAGATTTCAGAAACTTCAGGAACCCTTCTCCTTGTCTTGGTTCAAACACTGTCATATATATGGAATGACTACCCATAATGGGTAATTCCTTTGCCATTGCAGATACTTATTTTTATTTCAAGTCTTCTAGAAGGAAGACTTAAGTTTTTAGACTTAGCAGACATAGACACTTGGTTACTATATAACCACAGCTAGGACATCTACCCCTTCTTCATCATCGTGGGCAAGGGCATGTTCATCATGAACTTGGACTGTTTTCTGAACAAGATACAAGGAAGCAAAGTTCTGTCTAATCCTGTTCTATTCTAAAAGTCCGATTCCTTCTTTATTTTAGTATTCTTTATTTAAATCCCAAATTTAGATGGAAATGATAACATTATTACTGGGTAGGTTCTATACATTTGTAATCTCAAGCACTTGAGAGGTAGAAGCCAAAAGATGACAAGTTTAAGCAAGCCTGGGCCACATAGTGACATTATGAGATTAATGGAAAGATGGGGGGTGCAGGAGAGACAGAGAAAGACATAGAAAGAAACAGTAGAACAGAGAGACAGAACAATAGGGCAGCATTACTAGAGCTTATCTTGCATAAGCACATCAGCTACTTAGCAATAAAATTTACATAGTATAAAATATAAGAGGGTTGCATACGAACATATATTGAAAAGATACTGAAAGATTATGAAGGCTTGACATCATGTGGGCAAAAGAGGATACTAGGACATTTATAGCCACCTTCTTACTCAAAAATTTTTGACACTTAAAATTTCTTTAAGATCATACATTCTGTTTTACAATATCTTTTCTTCCTGGTATAGTCAAGAAAGAGAGCTCTTTCCACAGTCCCTTCATGGACTGTACTCTTAAGCCCCTTTAGGCAAGAGGCCATTGGGAGAAACCTAACTATGTAGCTCTGCACTAACCACACAGGGAGTGGAAAATCCCACAGACATTAAAAATACCAAGCAAGGGTGGATGCAGAGGGTGGGGTTATGTAAGACTGGGTTGGGGAGGGAGAGGCCAAGATTCTGAGATGGGTTAGGATAGCACTGCCATCCCTGATGCCACTTATCAGTTCTGCATTTAGAGGCCGTGTCTTGGTTAGCACGAGGTTTGTAAATCTGTTTGTAGAATTAGGTACCAAAGAATGGAATGTAAGAGGCAGTGATAATTCAGTGTCATGTACCTGTAACTCACCCTTCTATTGAAAAAAGAAGAAACTGTGGAGTTATCTGTCTTCTTCAGTTACAAGCTACTCAGACAATGGCATGTCTAAACCTGGCCAATACCATATAATCTCTGAGTTGTAATTCTCTTATAAGGTAATGGTAAAATAGGCATCCTTCATATCATGATGTGCAATAAACTGGAATTGTAAGAAAGGTGCTCAGTAGCACTTGGTGTCAGTTACCACAACAGAGCTCAATGTAGAAGGATAAAGCTTGCAAAAGAGGATGTATATTCTTCTTCATACCTTAAAGCAAATATTTCTAACTCATCTTGGAGGCCAAAGTTAAATGTGAGATTTGTAATCTTATTTTTCCCCCATTGTCCACTGGAATATTATGAATAGGTTTCCTCCCATTCCTCTTAAAAGACGCATAATTGATTTTCAAACTCTTCTCATCTGTTTTTTCTACACTAATCATAACTTATATTGATAAGCTTAACATTCTTACTACAATCACAATCCTTGAAGGCAATGCATGCCTTTTAATTGCTTTTCATATTCTGTTGAACTTGATGATTGTTGTAGTTGTTGAATTGGCACCTGATTCTGTAAACTAAAAGGATTCTTCTCCACTTCCATTGGTAGCTCTTGGCATTGCTAACTCCCAAGACTGCGATCCAACCATCCTGTTAGTGGGTCACATCTATCTCCCCACACTTTGGAGATTGGTTTTTTCATTTGAAAGCTTCATGATTTACACTACCTAATTTAACATTGTCTGATGGGTATCAGCCTTCTGTATTTAATAATTTATCTCCTCTCTGCCCGATCATAGTAATTTTTAAGGTGTTTAAAATGACAATTAATGAATCACATTTCTGACTAAAACTTATCTACAGGTATTACTGAAATTGCAAATATCCCAACAGATAGGAGAATACTCTAATAGACACCTTTATATTCGATTCAATTTGTACATTCCCAGGAAATTACCACAGTGCATAAGGTATGCTCTAAGAGTCAGCACACAGTTTTCATTTAATTATGCAACCAATATTCAATTTTTAACATACTACAGTTTTGAAAAAAATATTAGATACAAATTAAGAAAATATGGTCATTTACAAGATTGGTTAGATTTTCAGAGAATTAAACTTCAGAAGTGACCAAATGCAAGAAGTTTCATGGTAACAAAAATCAAGGGGCGTGGGGTGAACAACCTGTCACTCATGCTTCAGTTATTATTCACTCCAATGCTTTCAAAGAGTTGCATTAACTTATTTCCAAGAAACCCAGCCTCACAAGTGGTCACTAGCTTTTTCTATAAGGTAGCCCAACATGTCTTGAAGCTATGTTAGATACCAACAACCTGTGAAATACAAATAAGAATGATAAATGGATTCAGGATATTATGTAGAATTTGACCGAATCTGGTGATCTGATTAATCACGGAAATGGGAAAATTTGCCCAGGATTATCACCATGTCCCTGTACCAAATGAGTAAATCAACACATTTTTATTATTAAGGTATGTCACATGCTTAATTTTTATGAGTTATGTCTTGGGCTTCCTACCAGTTTGCTATGTGCTAGGTTATACAGGATCTAAACAATCACTGTGTGATTTGTAAACTTACAATGACATCTGGGCTGCTTGGCTCCAATCCTCTTTCGGTGATTATGGCAACAGAGCTATTACTGGAGACCTATTGTGAGCGCCTTGTTTGTAACTGAGGAGGTGGTGACACTTGCTAGACAGGACAGCTCAGGGACAGTGAGGGCAAGGAGGTATGTTGCTATGTCTCATGAGCTTTTGTCATGCAAAAGAGTCAATACAAGTACATTGGTCTCTGCCCCTTGCATTACCAGAAGAGCCAATAAATAAAGAAAAAAAAGGAGCCACCAATTTAAAAGACAATTATATCTTTAAGCAATCTTATAACATCTATCACTGTGTAATTTAAGTGTGAGCGCATATAAAATGCTGAAATAGCTTAATAGGTAGTAATAAGCAGAAAGCAGCTACATTAGGATACACAGGTCCCTGGTAAGTGGGTTCTAACTCCTACCACATCCTACCCCATCTCCGGAAAAGGCAACCTTCAGCTCTGAAAAGGCTGTTTCAAAGACTGGTCTGTGGGCATGTGCATGCACACATGTGTTCCTGTATGTACTCTGTGGTATCAAAGACAAGTCTTTTCTCTGTCCTCTTGTTCTCATGAGTATATGCAGTATCACTCTGTTTTCAGAGCACAAATGTAACTAAGGAATGGGCACATCTATGTAAAATCAAAAGTGGTAACATCATCTTTATGTCTAAAAGAGAAGTAAAAACCAAGCAAAAAATGAAGGGAGTCTAGCCAGTATTCATTTCAGAATCATGGTGAAGTTCATGAGGGAAGACTAGGACTGATATTGAAGGTAATATAGACCATGTAAGAGAGAGAGAGAGAGAGAGAGAGAGAGAGAGAGAGAGAGAGAGAGAGAGAGAGAGAAGTTTCATAAAGTACTGACAGAAGTTTAGTATCAAGCAGAAATGAGTCCACGGTGTCTGAACCAATGCTCTAAGAATTATACCCAATCTTAGCAGCATGTGCCCATAGGTGAGTCAAAAGCACTCAAATACTTTGTCCTTTCTGAGATTTAGACATTAACTGTCCTCAGTAACTAATAAATTTTCTGTGGGCCTTACTGGGGCTATCTGGATGTGAACCTAGCCTGACATTCCCTCCACATTTCAAATTATTAGGCCACATGAATGGTGTCAGCGTTGCATATGTGTGGAATGTCTGCTCCACTTCCAAGTTTGCCAACGAAGGTAACTACACCATAGAGTACTTAGTCAGTTAAAATAGAAAAGAAAAACGATAATGAGAATCATCAAGCCAAATTTCATCCCTGTTAGCTTGTGTCCAGTATTGGCTGACAGCAGAGAAGGTGTGGGCTTTGATGCTCAGACTTGATGCTGAACCCTAGTCCATCCAGTGCAGTGGTACCCAATCTGTGAGACTCAACCCCTTTGGAGTAGAACAAGACTTTCAATGGGATCATCTATGACCATTGGAAAACATGGAAATTTATATTACAATTCCTAAAAGTAGAAAACTTACAGTTACAAAGTAGCAATGAAAATAATTTTATGGCTGAGGGTCACCACAACCTGCAGAACTGCCTTAAAGGGTCTCAGCATTAGTGAGGTTGAGAACCACTGCTCTAGGGAATTGTCTGTGCTTGGCAAGGGTGCAGGCTGAATTTAACTTGGATTGCTTTGTGTTTCCTATGTTGTCATTAATGACCATCAGCAAAGATTTCCCCCATGGTGGCTTCTATTGCTCTCATGACATAACTGTGTAATGGTTGACTGCTTTTAAACTGAAAATAAGAAATAACTAGGCTTTGTTTGTAAAGGATCTCTTGAATGATTCTAAATTAAAAATAGGGCATGTTTAGATTTTTAAAAGACCTCATTGTAAACTGTTGAAATTGTCCATATTTGTTTAGTTTTGTGCATTTAATTGCAAAGTTCAGAAGAAAAAAAAAAGAAAGTCATAATTTGGATATGCCCATTGATAACACCAGATTAGGAGACTCGGTAATTTTAAAACATGTATTTTACTTTAATGTTTTTTATTTTTATGTATTTATTAGTAGTCAATGAATAGGCTTTGCTGCATCCCTTCATGCTCATAACTGAAGTGACAATCTTTCTTATTATGTAAAGGCTTTCTAAGAGACTTTGCAAAGGCTAATCAAATGGGAATTATAAAATGACCAAGAGTTATTTGGGTGGTGGCGGTGTCATATGTCTTTAACCCTAGCACTTGGAGAGATGGAGTTTTAGGACATCCTGGTCTAAAGAGACAGTTTCAGGACAGTCAGAGCCACACAGAGAAACCCTGTCCGGAAAAACAAAAATTAAGCAAAAAGCATTGCCAAGAGATTAAAAATTTACAAACAAAATGACATGTCTAAAGAAGCCAGAAGGGGCAAAGTATTTAAAGGATTCAGAAAGCTTATTTAAATAATAGACCTTTTCCCAAAAGGTCACAATGGAATTTAACAGACTTGCCTCAGACAGAAACACATCACATTCATGCAAGGCTGGCTGGTTGAGCTTCTGTCAGGAAATAGTTGGTTTATCTCACAGCTCTGAAAAGGAGAAGTTAGAAGTCAATCTCATAATCACATACATGCAAGTTGGACCAGTATGGGCACTCTTGTGATAGCCTACGTAAGATGCATCATAACAGATGGAGGAGCAGATCCTCCACAGCATCTAACAACAGCAGAACAATCCACAGAACCACATTTGTCCACAGAAGCTTTTGTTTAGGTTTCTCTATGGGAATTTTCTATGTTGCATGTATGTGTAGTGATGTTGTTGATGCTCTGGTGTTTGCAAGAGGTAGTAAAGTTATGATATTGTGAAATGGATTTTCAAATGAGGATACATTCCTGCAGCCAGGAATCAGTTCCAGGAGAGGTTGTATGGGATTAAACCACAAAGCAATCATCAACATGTCTTTATTTTCTTCTTGCCTACGAGCAGTATCAGGTAGAACTGACATTTTTGTTTCTTCTATTTACGTTGTATATCAGTAAACCTGAGAAACTCTGAACTTCCCTTTTCTTATGAAGTAAAGTAAAATATTTTTAGATGTCCATTGTGGATTTATCATCTTAATTCATGATCTATCCCCATGAAATAATAGTCTAAGGAAAAGATGCTTTTTTTCTCTCATACCTCTCACTATTTTCTTACTGTTTTGAGATATTTAAAGTTGGGATGTAAAGTGAGGAAGAGAAAGAACCTGCTTTCCAGAAGTTTATAGTACAGTGCATTAAGGGAATGATAGACAAGCTTCCAAAGACTTGTCTCCAAGTCAAAGCCAAAGATACACTGGGCTATGTCACCAAGAGAGTTCATGCTGATGGCTGGGATTTGAGAGATTTCCTGAGGAGGTGGCCTTAGAGGCAATGCTTGAGGAACGAGTGTGTATTTTTCCCTTGTTGAGTTTGTCAACTCAATTTATTCCTGATCAGTTTGTCATGATAATTATGATTGGCAGAGTGTCACGCCCAGGACTAAGTGAAGAGTAGGTAGAGAATTATTCCACCTTCTATACGTTTGTGTCTGTTTCTTTATTACCTAAAAAGTCATATGAATAAGAATAGGGAAAACAAGCTACAAAATTGTTTCTGAGAATCAGGGGGAAAAAAAGAAAAAAGAAAGAAGGAAGGAAGAAAGAAAGGAAAGAAGGAAGAAAAGAAGCAAGGAAAAAGAACATCCCATTTCCCACCCAACAATGAATACCTCTGAAGGTTACATATTCATAGTTACATATTCAAACCATTCATTTCAAAGGTGGATTGTTTAAATAGAAAATGAATGCAAGGCCCAGTTGTAAGTAATGATGGCCAGGGTTTGCAGAGCACTGGCTGCTCTTGAAGGTGTTTTAAAATATTGAACATGACCCTAGAATAGTTATGCTGTTAGATGTTATAATAGTGTTCATTTTACAATCTAGAAAACTGAGGCAAGAAATTTAGTGATGCTCCTCATGCCACAGCGGATAAACTGGGATGCTTAGTTTTAAGTTTTGCTGTGTTTCAACTAAGCAGCTAGGAGCGAGCTCAAAGGGCCACTTACTTATATTTGCAGAGAGAGGTAATTGAGTTCTTCTAATTGTGTCAAAACAATTACTATTTTAAACTTTGTCAGAGGTTTTTAATAGTTTCACTTTCCTCCATTTACCACATTAAAGTATGTCTTTAATGTTTTCTCCTCTCACACTTGCTGAGATTAAGGACATCAATCCAAAATACGTTTGTATATTTTAGATTCAGAATGGAAGTTAAGCAATGGTGGGTGGATCAAGGGGAGATTATTGACATGGCTGAAGAAGTTTGAATCTTACTGAGTCCTTCCTGCATCTCTACCTACACCTCCTTCTGATTCAAAGTGGGCTTGGGAAGAAGATTTACTAAATATTCATTGACTCTATGCAGAATCTTAATAAGTGCAATGCAATATGATTGTTAATTGTTTATCATAGTTTTTATTAGATCCCCATCTGCACTTGTTTTAAGTAGGGAACTTAAGCAATACCATTTTTCTCTTGTAAGATTGAGTAGTAAACAAAGAGCAGAGGGCAGACATTAAAAGGACATGCTATTAGGGGTTAGGAAGCATTAAAAAATTACCTAAATTTTTAGCAGAAAACTTTGTGATTGTCTTTCAGTTTGAACTGGCTGGACTCATAGACTCCAGCTTCCTTGTTCAGACCTCTGCCATCAACAAAGGAGCCAGGAAGAGTAAAGGGCTGTCAATCACTTTGCATATCTTGAGGAGAGACTGTTTTGAGTTCACTTAGTTGAGATGGCAAATCCAACCAGGAGGCAGGAATCAGAGCCTCGATAAAGGACTTTATTGTAAAAAAGAGCATGTTTGACCACAAAAGGTTGGATTTGGACTCAACTATACAAACAGACGAGATTTGGAAAGGGAATCTAAACATCCCACAGGGCATGCTTCTTTGCCAACCTGTTCTTCCGAACATTATTCGTTTTCCTTCACTTTGTATAACCCTACCTTTTTTAGCAGGATAAACAGTTTAATGTAACAAATCTGACCTCTTACATATGGACCAATTCTTTACATTGGCCTGCTCTTAAAATGTACTTCTCCTTCAGACAATCCACAATATAGAAATAAAAGGCATAATATTTCTCACTCTTTTGCCCATGTAGCATTCTTTTTGAAGTGCTTGGCTGCCTGAAGCTTATTCTCAAATTTAAATAAATTGTGTTTTTTCTCATCACCTACCTCATAAGTCATTGAGAATAGCAAGAACAAATGGGCTTTGCTTTGGTTCACTCCAGATACGCTCTCAGGCTTTGTTTCTGATTCTGTCACATTTAAAACTTTTTATTTCTAAATCAGGTTACATCCCATTCTTCATTGTGGTGCTATTGTGGATACTTAGTTTCAGTTGCTACTCATGTATTTGGAGTAATGAACAGATAATAAATATCATCAGTGAGGCATCCATAGTCACTCTATGAACTCATAAGGTACATAGGATCTTATGGCTCATTGTAATTTTCCACCCCAGCTGAGAATCTACCTCTTACACATGTACAATGCTCTTGACTAAGGCCACATCTGTAATGGAGGCAGAAGTAAGGCTAACCCAGTTGTTGGGCCACAGCCATTCTAGAGACCTATCAGCAATTAAATTAATCATACTTTGGTGGAGGGAGGAGATGATACAGAGTAATCCAGATGGTTTCAGTCTTATATCCCCACCTTCATACTGACCTTATCCACATTATCCATGTTAACTTCTTCGGATCCCTCAAAATTCTCAACAGTAAAAAGAAGAGTAAATTTATCTTGATTAATTATTAAATTCTCTTATTCTCTTTGATCCTTGCCTCTGTGCATCTTTCATCCATCCATCCATCCAGTCATATATCCATCCATCCATCCTGCCAGCCAACCAGCCAGCGTTGAACATGTGCTACCTTTTCTTAGCAATGGTTAGAATGTTTTTTCTCTTAGTTAGCATCAAAGTATTTAGGCCATGTTTATATTAAAAAACTTCAATCAGCTTCACTTTGTTGCTTTTTAAAGTCTGTACATACTTGCTGCTTATGTTTTTTTCTAGCAATGATGATTCTGACACAATGCCAGTTGTGGGAACATGCTAAAGATCCAAGGCTGTAGATCCAGAGGCCTCCAAGGCTTCAGTTACAGCACTACAAGTTTTCAAAATCCTAGAAAGGATAAAAACATCTTTTTCTATAGTAAACTCTTTTCTCCTACATTTCAAAAATACCTTCCATAAAGACTAGAAGACATATACACTGGCTGTTGTTATGTTTTGTGTTATTTAATAGTTCACTTTTTAAAAAATTCACAGAAGAATAATTTTGCCCTTCTAATTTCTGCTAGTCCATGCCAAGCTAGAGTAGTTAGTATGAAAAGCTTTCTTTTTCTTTCTTATTTTCTCAAGACTTCTTTACACATACTCATATATATGCAGGAAGCTTATGCTTTTGTTAGTTCTTTTCCCATAGGGAACTGTGGTACACATAAACCATTCAGCATTTTTAATTTTACAAGTTCATCCTAGCAATCAAATAAAAATTTATCTCATTGAATGTAATAGATGAATGTTGTACAATTATGTGCATATGTTTGTATGTGCATACACATGTTCATGATCTACCCAAGTATTTTGTTCCATACAGACATCAAGTGCAAATTTTTGTTTCCTTGTCAATGAAATTATAGGCCATTCTGCAATAAATACTATTTATTGGTAGTTGGTGTATTTTAATAATCTCTTTTGTTTGGCTCTTACATAGAAAGATCTTTGAAAGATGGACTTTTAAAAAGTAACTATGTTATGTTATTTCATTTCTTATGTTAAATAGTATAAAATTTCTGTGACTTTATCAATAGAACAATACGTCACAGACGGTGTTACCACAAATTATTCAAACTTTCCAGTTATGTCACCTTCTTCTTAAGACACATTTCTACTAGCTTCTTCTCATTATTTACAAAACAATTGTAATGTTCTTTTGATAATAAAGAATGTATAATTATAATAAATTATATGTCCAAGCTTCTAACATATAATTGGGATATTAAGTAAAACATGAGTAATTATGCTTATTTAAGAAGACAAATTGTCTAAAATTAGACCCAAATCATCTAAATCCATATGTCTAAGATTTATTCAGACTTCATATATATGTATATATATGTATATACATATATGTGTGTGTGTAAATTCTTCATTAAAATTTTTTATACAGGTTTTTAAATTTATTTTTCATTTCCTGTGCTGTCAAAGAGCCTGCTGAGTCTGGAAGCTCTACCCAGCCTGGATATGAGGACAACCTTGCTCCTTCAATGAGACTCAATTTCAGCAAATCAAAAATGTCAGCTTCTCCTGTCTTCTATATTTGTAGCCGAAAAATCAGCCTCTAATGATCATAGCTCACTAGGAACAAGATGAAATTCTCTCATACTGAGTAGTGAGCCTAGAAATAAATAATAGATTCATTAAAGTAACTGCTATGAGAAGTTCCTGACCCACTGTAAAGCCTTTAAAAACTACAAAACCTCAAATTTTGACCAGGAGAGAAGGTCCAAGAATATAAAGAATATTTTTCTAAAAGTTACTGCTTTGTCTTGTTTACTTTGCCTGGACCCTGTCAGCAGTATCTGCTGTAGCCCTCACTGATAAAGATATTTTCAAAGCCTTTCTACTACAATTACAGTTAAAAACTGCAAACTTCGAATTCTATTTTTGTGAACTCTGGTAATATAGCTCTTGTTTGTCAAAAGCTAATTCAAAATAAAAATATACATGTACCAATCTGACCTTCTCTGGTGCCTGCTAACTAGGAGACAGTTTTCAGTAACTTCATGCTCTCATTACAATCCAAGTGAGGTTTTTTGACCTAATTATCAATATCTTATACATGAGAAAATTACAAAATCAGTTCATTTTCAGTATATTACAAAATTTAGTCTGTGTGGTCGAGCTGAGCAGTAGCATTTCTGTTAGGAGTCCTACAACTACTGTAGTCAGTTACAGCTGGCGTCCTATTAAAGATGTGATGCTTCAAACAAACTCAAAATCTGATTTCTGCTTCTGTAATAGTTCATGTCAAGAGGCTCCTGGGATGTGGGCAGCTTCCTCGGCAAAGTGATCTCAGGACCTAACCTCCTCATTTTCTGTGTCTTTGCTGACCACCAAGACTCATTGCAACCAGAAGAAAGATACAGAAGGACAGACAGACAGACAAACACAGAGATACAAACTCACACATACTCACATCCACCTACACACAAGAGGCTTTATTAAAACAATTGAAAAGTGACATGGTCACTGGTCTTCAGTTCTTGAAATGGATTGTTTAGATCTATAAATGAAAAATAAGAGAAAGTATGCCTTTTAAGTTTCTAATACTTATTTATTTTGTGTATTAATATTTTGCCTGCATGTCTATAAGTATACTGTGTGCATTACTGGTAGCCAAAGAGGTCAGACAAGGGCCTTGAATGCCCTGGAATTGGAGCTACAGATGTTTGTGAGCTACCTTTAGCTGTTTGGAACTGAAACTGGATCCTCTGAAAAAGCAAAAGCTCTTAACCTCTGAACCACCACCACAGTCCCAAGAACTAAAATCTTGGCAAGTAACCCAGAAGTCCCCGCTACTACTGTGTTTTTAGTCTACTAGGCAGTGCCTAAATACTGTATGAAGAGAAGTAAGGAACTGGACCAGCAAATAGAGCCGTGCCTTCCAGGAAATCAGAATTTATTTTGGCAAGGAAGAAATGAATTTATAAAGAAAATTAACAGAACAAGTCGGTGAGACTAGCAGCCACATGTGTTATAGGAACCAAGAGAAGCGCTCATTGATTTCAGGGAGAGTGAGAGCAGGGCCTCAAGTGGGCTCTGAACTAAAAGGAACTTCAGTGCTGGAGGAAAAAATCAAAGTCCTGAACTGTAGTGCAGCTGCTTGGACCAGAGGCCTCCTTTTCAGCTGTATTTTCATTCTGCCTTAGGGAAGGGCCTTATCTCACACTAGATGGGCTGTTCTGTGAGGAGTAAGCATATTCTTGCTACCATAGAAGCCACTGCTGGATTCACCAGTTACACTGTACTTAACATAAACAGCGAAACTAAGTTGGTTCTTCCACATGGCCTTGGCTTTAAAATACTGGAATATTTAATCTTCTTAAAGCAGGTAAAACAGATTAGGAGTTGTGACTGGCTAAAATTAAAAATGGGGGGGGGAGGTTATTTGCATATTTTGGTTTAATATTTTGTTTTTAATAACCTAGATGAGAATATCATTCTCTATTCCTGATTTGGATCATCATTATCTGCAGATGCCTTCATCTGCAATGCGATCATAGGACTTTGCTGTGAAAGGCAATGTTTTGCCCTTTCTAAAATTGCCTGCTTTCGCGCAGTATATTACATTCTTCTGTGACACACCATCTGTCTTCATCCTTGCTTTACCTGGGAGGTGAGAAGGCTACAAAAACCCTCAATTGTATAAATATCAGCAGGTTTTTGATTTTGCTTTTCCTCCTGGCCTGTCAAAAAGCATGTATTTGTCAGCAAATGACTGGGGAAAGTGTTCTAAACCCTATGAGCAAGTCCACTACTCCAAGAAGATAGGATTGTCCTGTATTCCACCCCAGAACAAGGAAGGCAAGGACAGACACAGCTATGAAGGGAGAAAGCAGAAAGACTGGACAGAGAGGGAATGAATAGACCTCTGAATGATCTGAACCCTCCCTCTGTCCTCCCTGGGATCTACAAACATAGTGGTGATAGATCACACCGGCTGGTAAAGGTCTACACTTGTGTCTTTTATGTAATCATTGCCCTGTTCCTATGGTTTCTAGGATGGACAGTTATCTTTAGAACATATGCTCACGAATTGTTTATGCTCTTCTCAGAAAATAGCTACCATAAAATCAATAAGTTCAATAAGCTTAGTTTATTTCAGTAAGGTCTGACTTGGGGCAATGTCAAAAACCTTGGTGTTATATATCTAAATAAAGCTAGGATATGGTTACCTTAGAAGCCTTCATTTTGGATGTGAGACATGCTCTAACAGTTCTATGTTTTTCTTCCCTACAATAAACGATTCGCCAAAGTGCCTGTCAAATTAACCTTGGCTCTTAGAAGGATAAGCCATCATGGTTAACTGGGACTTTGAACATGGACAGCTTTTGAATGAGGAAATAAACTGTGAATAAGTGATATAAAATTGGGTTTTTTAATAATAATAATAATAACAATAATAGTAATATTAATAGCAAACTCTGATAGCTTTTGATCCTTTGTCTTTTGTTTGCAACACTGCTGTCTATGAGCCAAAGTAATGAACCTTTTTCTAACAGGCTCCAGAGTTTGTAGGCATGCAGTGCTGTGAGAGAGAGAAAAAAAACAGGTAAAGTTAATGAACAGAGAAAACAGCCCACGACTAACAGGTTTCAATGAGGGCTATGAAGAGAGAGAACAAGGCTAGTGATGGAGACTAACTGAGAAGGAACTAACCCAGGGAACTGCTGAGGAAACTTTCTGCAAAGTGCCATTTAGGTGAGCCCTTGAAGACAACAATGATAAAGTGGAGTTTATTATTTAAGCAGCCAGAGGAGGAAAGGAGCTCTGGAAAGGACGGTTATTAAGATGAGTGAACAGGGCTGAAAAGACATCGTGATGGCCATGTTTATGTCAATTTATACAATGCCTGATAAATTCATCTAATGTTTGGAAGTTATTTTGCAGGTATGATTCATGTTCACACTTGGCAGACTTGAAGTAATAGTGATTATGCAATATTGGTGATTCCAATTCCATAAATCGAAAGACTTTAAGAGTAGAACCAAAGACCACCAGAAGTTTGATGATCACCAAACTTCTACTCAAGTCTGAGATACCCTATCCCAAATATAGATTTCTGACTTCTCTACCCTCACAATTATACTAAGCAATTTCTCATATTCAATCCCTGAACATATAACTTACAATAATTCTGCTTATCTGATTGAGCCTTTACTGAACAATGGTTATGCATGCCATGTATATAGTGCAACATTATTTCATTAATGTGATCAGTACAGAAGCCTGGGAATTCTGGGTAAGTGGAACAATCAATGGTGTATGGAAAGAAATATGAGGTTGTGCTCTTCAGCAATAGAACAGAGGAATCTTTCATTGTTTTTATAACCAGGACCATTTTATAGCAGCCTACTGAATAGACATTAGCTCAGTTGAAAGAAGGGATGTTCAAGGTGCCTGAGGGTATTTGAAATATTCAAGGAAGTAAAAGGAGGCCAGAGAAATTGAATATAATCATCAAGAACAGAACAAGTAAATGGATGATTGGACTAGGTGGTTTATGCCTGTACATGGGATTTGTTTACACACTCATTAAAGCCCTTCAAATAGGTTAGGGAAAAGGTTGGCTTGGGCTATCTAGAAACCAAGTGTAGGAGTATATGTTGTAGCCTAGAGACAGTAGAAGTGTAGAGAAACTGATGATTTCAAGACTGGAGGTAATAACAGGACTAATTTCCAGTAAAATGAAACAAGAAATATTCAGTTAAAGGCATCTATTTCTACAGAGAATAATAGAGTTAGCATTTGTGCTGGTTACAGAGAGGTCTCAAGCCATAGAGCAATTTACTAAGTAGGGTAAGGAGTTGTCATGTTTGGTTTGGGGCTATGATGCCAGGCATTTTGTTTGTGGGACAACCATTCCACCCCCTATTTGTATTTCCACTGATTCTTTCCCACACCCAGTCTGTTTCCCAAACCCATTTCCTTCTTCCTCGCATGCAAAGAGTTTGTTTCTGCATTCTGATTTCCATGTTGTTGTGAAGGAGTGGACTGTGTACATGATTGCTGTTCTGTTTCCTATGATGGGATATTCAAGCACTAAGATGATTCTTTACAATTGCAGAGATACTAAACCAAATCCAGGAAATGTGTTTTGTTTCTTCGAGATAGGATTTGTCTTCATCTAAAATGTCATCCAGAAGAATGTGGGTCTAAGGTTTAAATAGACTTTGACTAATTAACAGAGACAATTAGACATGCGTGTTTAAGAGACAGAGGGCAGCTTTATGTTTCAAGGACACCCACAGGATAGGTTCTGAAGGGTCTTTGACTACTTTGCCTTATATGTAACAATTGTGTTGTAAATTATATTGACTGTTATTAAAAATCCGAACAACAAAATCTATGTTGCGGTGCTGCCTTTCAATGCTATAGAATGTAAACTTGTTTGTAGACCAAGTCCTTGTAAATGCAATCAATTTTAATAAATTAAGAAGTCTGATTCAATGACTACAGAGATATATACATGGAGAGAGAATGAGGCAAAGGCGGTGAGAAAATGATCCTTACAAGCCAGACCCACCCTGTCATTATTAGTTTCCGAAGAAAACAACCCTAGTCAGTTGTTGGACTTGGACTTCTGCTCTCCAGAATTTCGAGACAATTCCTAGGGCATGAGCCTTCTACTTTGTATTTCTTTGCTAGGGAAAGTAGAGAAAGAAAACTGACATATATGGGCCTAGCAATTAGATTTTTTGAGTAAAATAAATTTAGTTTTGATAATGAAGAGAACTGAATTCCTATGTTACCACTTTGAAGAACTGTGCAATGAATCAGGAGAAATAGTTCACAGTTACATACATTCTATGCCCTTTTGCCCTTTTCTTTACTGTTAACATATGGGTTATGTATATGAATGAGATTAACATGAATTTTCTAATGTTTTATAAAATTTACTTCTCTTAGTGAAAAATTATGTAATAATAAGATTATGTAATACAACTCTTGATTTTCCATTTGCCATACATACAGATTTTGGTAGCAATACTGAAATGTTTAATTATGACTTCACAAAATGAATGTGTAACATGACTTCTTTTTGTTCTTTCTTGGGATATTTCTCAAAATAGTATAATGTAGGTGCTAAGACCTCAGTCTGTGTATGCAGATTCTCTCACTTAGCCATGTGATCTTTTTTACCTTCCTGGTGTCTCAGCTTCTTTGTGAGATAGTTATGAAGCAAAATAAACAAATGCAAAGTGATTGGAACAATGCCTCATGTACAAACACCAAGTAAACACTACCTGCCATTGTTGCGATAGCCCTGCATTATTCTAAGATATTCAAGATGCTCATGTATGGTAAAAATAGAAGATGCATTTACAAATGAGGAAGCTGAAACCACAGAGCTCAACAGCAAGCAAACAGGGAACTCCTGATCTGACCTGAGCGTTTCTGAAGCCACAGTGCTCAGCAAGACAGTAGACTCCTCTCAGAAAGACTGAGATGAGAATTAGTGTACCTTTTATTTCAATTAACTTTCCTTTGAGACTTCTATTCATGAATATTACATCATTTCAAACCCTCATTTTTCTTCTTCATCTCCTGACATGACTCCCAAATCTCTCATCTCTTCTTTAATTGTTGTTACACACACACACACACACACACACACACACACACACACACACACACACACACACCCTACTGAACTTACTTAAGTAGTTTTTACTTGTGTTCAGGGCCATCCATTTGGGTTTGAATAACCTATTTTTAAAAAACTCATACCTGTACACAGTAAAGTTTCAAAATGTTCATTCTGAATTTTTTCAAGACTGCCTGAAATTTATACATTAATTTGGGAAATGACTAATATCAGACTACTTATACCTTTAGTTTTTCTACTTAGCCTAAGCCCATCTCTTTTAAAGCTTACTGTCAGATGTCACACATGAATGATGCTCAGAGAATTCAGTTTTCCCCTTTTCCTTACCTTTCTTTAATTATGATAGTGTTGAGTTGGAGAGAATAAAAGGTACTGTATACTCATTTTTTTTTTTTTTTTTTACTGTGTGACTTAGGTTGATGGTCTCCAGATGCTCTCTCAGCACACTCCCAGTCTCTTTTGGTGCACATAGCTGTGTGGACCCAAACTGAATATGAGGAGATCTTGCAGCTGCTCTGCCTCTTTCAAACTCATGTGGAGCCTCACCTATTATTAGGATGTTGATTATCTGGCAATCCCACTAAATTTCCCTAATCTATTCCCTCACTTGACTCTGCCCACCCAACTGCTTTAAATTTTCTTTTTCCCAACTTCCAGTGCTATTTCCTCCACCATAGTCCCCATTTCTGTTTCTCTGAGAAAATGAAAGGAATCTGAAAAAGGAACCTTTTTCCTCATGTCTTAACTTCCCGCCTGTGCTCCCATTCTCTTCCTCCCCTGCTGTCCCGCAGAACTGGATCCACACACCTGCCTAGGCCAGGGCTTCCTTTTATACAGGAAGTCCTTGACCTTTCACCTACTCATGGAGATTTCTCCAGCTGTTCTCGCTCTTCCGGCTCTTGGCTGATCAGTGTTCCTCTTTCTACCTGATCACTATCATCAATGGATAGCACGCTCTAACAGCACCCACCCCCCATGAACACTAATAAATCTCTCTTTGCTCCACACACCCTTCCCAATAGTTATGCTGCCTTTCTGTCAAACAACTGTATATCCCTGTTGTTTTGAGTCCTACATCAAGCACATGGATTTCTGTATAATTGATCATTTACTTTTGCAGTTGTCAGGGTTACTCATGTTTGAAAAACTTTTCTCCACAGTGAAAGCCTCTTCAATTTGGCTCTTGTGCCCTTTTAACAGGATGGTGTTAATTCTTTCTGATCTTTTTTTTTTTTTTTTTATCCTTGTTCCATTTTATGTGCTCCCAGTTTCTGTTATGCAAAGAAACTTTTCTCTGTGGAGCCTGGTTCCATCATAGAAAATGGTACTTTGAGACCACACTGGACACTGAAACCAGAGATTCAGAGCTTCCAAAATGTCTAAAGAAACAAAATTAGAAGATATGGAGTAATTTTTTAAAAAGAAAAATAAAACACACATACCAAAATTACACTGCTATTTTCAGTTCAAATATTAACTTACAACATTTTCATTTAGTTTCTTTGATTTTTTATTTTTATCATATTACATTTCTGTCTTGATTTCCCGTAATATTAATGTAATTATTGTCTTTGCTATTGTACATATGAAATGCTTTCACAATAAAAATATAGATATGAGTTTCCCTTCTTACAACGATACTAATGGACACTTTAAATTTTATCTGCCACAGTTTTGGCTGTGTGAACGGTGGTCACAGCCTGGTAAGAATGCACTAGAAAGAGATCTGTCCATAAGGCAATCAAAGGCCTTCTTTTCCCATGTGAGGACTTAGTATTTAGTGAAGACTTTATTTCTTACTTGTTTAAAGAAGTTTTCACCTAAGTTTCCTATTAATTCTATTTTTTTCTATTTTAAACTTGTTTTGTAATTACACAAATACTAATTTTTTTAGAATTAAAATTGTCAAATGAAGTATAAATAGATAAGTCTTATTCTGTCTGTTCATTTTCTTCTGTGTTTCTTTCTACATATGTTTCTTTTACAGCTTTTCATTCTCATCTTTGGAAGCATGTGGATCTCAGCTTGATCCCTTAGCATCCATATAAAATTCTGTGAATGTTTCATATATGCCTGGATGCCTAGGCCTGGTGGGTCATGGGGAGAGGGTGTGGAGTCAAGAGGATCCTTGGAACAGTCAGCTGAAAAATAGCAAACCTCAGGTTCAGTGGAAGACCCTGCTTCAAAGACATAACTAGGTGTGTGATAGAGCTGGACATCCAAACCCTCTTCTAGCTTGTGCAGACATGTACAAAGGGCACACGACACACACACACACACACACACACACACACACACACACACACACACACACACACACGCAAATATATATGACCAGGGTTGACATCGCAATACTTATAACTTAAAAAGAAGTTTCCTAGTTTTCTTTCTACAAGTCATAACCATTTCTTTTTTCATTTGATTTAAAATACCTTATAAATGTGTTATTTTTAAGTGAAAATTCTTTTCTCTTTTTACTTACCCTTTAGTATTTCCTAGATTTAGGTTGAAGGAAAAGAAAGCACCAGTTAAGTGTGATATTTCATATGAGATTTTTAATCTCTATTAATCCCCACAAAACGTTCACCAAATACAAATAAGTGTACTCCTTCTGTCTTGTCTCTATGTCTCTATCCCTTTCTTTCTCCCCTGTACATGACATATAGTTTCTATACCTTCATAGTACCTTCTGCCCCTGTTAATGGATAGTCACTTGTTTCAAGCCTTTGAGTTCTGATAGTACTATTGCAATTTAAATAGCATGTGTATCTATCATTTCATAATTTTGCCTATATAAAATAGATTCTTAGAAATGAATTATTTTTCTCAAAAAGTGATAACTGTGTATAATCTTACCTTGTAGAATTTCCTGTAGTAGAGGAGTTACTATTTTTAATTCATTGAAAATGTGTGGGCCCCTTTTGTTTTTGATACCCTTGTTTTAAAACTCTCATACATTTTAGGGGAGATGTAGTCCAACATGGATAGGCCAGGAGCTCAAGAGAGCCAGTCTGTATTTTAGGAGATACTGGTGATTGTTGGCTGCTCGCAAATAGAGGCACTTTCTTTAGGGGTGTGAACATTTAAAATGGGTGTCTGACCAAATGATAGAGCTGTCTTTTAAAAATGAATGTCTAGTGGCTCCTCTGGTCAAAGCAAATGCCAATTTTATCTAAAATAAAAGCGAAAATTCTCACACTGTCCTTTCCAGAGATGCCCCTGAACCTGCCTGGATATCCAGCTTCACTGTCACTTCCATTCTGATGTACTGTTACTCTTGCCCACCCCGCTGAGCTACTATTCTGAACAGATTGCTCCAAGGAGTTAGGATTGCTCTTTGTCTATAGTGTTCACACTCCTCACTTTCTTCAAGTATTTCTGCACTCATTCCTTTATCAATACACTCATCCAGGACTCTCTGGCTGGTAATGAGGCACATTAATGTACTTGACCTTTCTGGCCCTGCTAATGCCTGACAGCATTATCCATTATTTTTTTTCACAATACTTACATTAGAATTACAGTGTTATGTCCTGAACGTCTTCAAGTCTTTGTCATCCTTACGAGATTACCTGGAGATATACTGTATAATAGCACAGAGTCTTGTTTATTTCCAGTGCTTTGCCCCAGTGACTGACTCCAACTCCAATGAGTGACTCAATATTTATTGAATAGTTGACTACACACACCAAGTGTCTGCAGCCCCTTTGGATGCTAAGACAGTTGGTAATAACTTTCCAAAGTCTAGCCACTGGTGAATGAAATGAGACTTTGTGTTCAGGGTCATCAGATTTTTAAGGGTCCTGCCTCTTCCTGCTGCCTGCACTGCTTTTCTCTAGGAAATCTTTAATCTATTCTGATTTTGAAATGATGGCTAAAGTACAGAATATATCACCAGGAGAATCTGAATTACAATTTTAGTTTGGCTGCTATAGGATTGTGAAGTCACAGGGAAGGGATTTATAAATTGTGATTTCTCTTGAGTACTTTAAAAATTCGAAGATAAGAACAGGTTCTCTAATTTCTTAAATTTCTTCCAGGAACCAGTGTCTGATCAGTGGGTCACAGCACTGAGGTGTATGAGTGGTACAGTGTGTCCAACTGCAGATTAGTTGATGTCCATCAGGAAGTGATGGACAGTGACCTCCTCTGGTTAAGTTTGCTTCCTTTTAGTTTTAGCTCTTTGGTGAATAGTAATTAAAGTATCACAAAAGTTTCATTGTTTTCCTCTCAAGCAAAAGATACAATTGAGATATACAGCTTTTCTCTCTCTGGAGTGAGATAGTTTTGTAACTTTGGCCTCAACAGAATTGTCTGTGTCTATGTAATTCTGCACATAATGTGTTGTGAGCTGTCAAAATGAATTTTGAAAGAAAAATGGGCAAAAGTTATACATGTAAGCATAATTCAATAATTATAACTTCAATTTTGTAATGACATTGCAAGAAGCTAGAAAAAAACCTGTGGGGTAGATTCATAGCCTACAACACATTAGTTGCTTTAACAGTTACATCCTTTCTTCTGTCTCCACATCTCCACTCTACTTATTAAAACAAAGAGTTGCTCACAGGGATCTCAAGACTGACAAGCCAGTTCCTGCCACTGTTCGAGAGCAGCATTTGAAACGGGAAAATATTATGTGAGTTACAAAGGAAATAAATCTCATTTGTAGTCTTCCTAGCCCTTTAATTAGAAAAGAAATGAAAAGAAAAACACAATGAACTGCCCTAAGCCTAAGAAGGGATCGTTGGCAGGCATTAATCGTGATTCTTGGAGCCATTACAAATGCCCAGGGCTTGGGTACAAAGCCAGCTCCGACATTTGACATATGATGAATCAAAAAGTCTGGCTGATTTTTTACTTTTTCCCTTCCAGAAATGTCCTAGTTTACTCCTTCCTGATTCTAAGAGCCCCTGGTGGATGCATTGCTTTCCTTATTTCCTTCAATGCCTTTTGCATATTTATCCTTATGGCATCAATAGCTCTAAAGTGATTTTTGGAGAAACGTCTTCTCACAGATCTACCATGATGACACGAATGCTAGAAAGATGTCTACCACCTAAAATAGGCCTTGAGCTTCTGTTTTCATACTGATTTCTTTCTGTTATACCAAAAATACAGACTCCAAGGACACCAGTAAGACTGTCCTAATGATTATTGCTTAATCTTTTTTGACTTCTAGGATCCTTGTGCCAACTTGAGAGGACATGAGAATTGAATGGACACTCATTTTAAATGTTCAGATTCCTAAATAAAAAGAGTTTCTCTGCCAGCATCCATCAACAACCAATTGCACCTAAGTCAGGGATGGGGCCTGCTGAGGCCCTGGTCTGTCTATGCTGGAATGTTGACAGGCTTGATCCTGTGAAGTCTCATGCAGTCAGCCACAGCTGTTACAAATACATGAATGCAACACCTGTGTCATGTCCAGAAGACATTGTTACAGAACATTCTTCTCCAACATCTGGTACTTATAACCTTTCTTCCCACTCTTCTGTGGTATTTCTGGAGCCTGGAAGGTTTGTGGCATACATATGCCTCTTAGGGGCATGTACTCTACAGTCAGTCACCTGTCCTTTGTTCTTTGACCAGATGTGAGCATCTGTATTCAATGCTGTCCACTGCAAATAAGTGTCTTTACCTACAGAGAGGGCTGTGTTAGCTGTGGGTATTAACTTAAATGTTTAGATAGCAGTTTAATACTATGTCCATTTAGTAAAAAAATGATCGTAGGTTCTCCCCTTGGGCCTATGGTCTCCACAGCCATGGGTTCATGATCAAGATTACAATATCAGGAATGTTATTCAAGTCCAGTCATAAAGTGATGACCCATGAAACTCATGCCATTGTACTACTTGGTAGGGATAAGAGGTGAATATGATCAAAACACACTATATAAACACACTATATATATTATCAAAGAATAAATATAAATAGTATATTAAAAATAATGAGCAGAAGATAAAATTGGATGCTTCTTTCTATTCTCTGAGAGTGGTTGTCCTGGTGAGGCCTAAAAGCTTCTTTTTCATAGGGCTTCCTGCAGTACAACTCACCAATCTGTGCAATGGTTCATCATTCCTCTCAAGTGCTCTGGGCATCTGCTTCCCCCATTTGGGTATCTGGAATTGCCTTCTTTGTTTATTTTTCTAATGTAAACTCTGAAAACAGAACAAAATAGATTCTATGGGTTCTGCTTTCTTATTTCATCAAGACAGGAAGCTTGCTCTTTCTTATGGCCTCATTGAAAAATATTGTGATAAACCAAACACAAAGATAGGGAGATCTGTAGCGGGAAATTAGGAACTGTATATGTGAACGATTACGTCATAGGAATGGAGACGAGCTGGGCGTGGTTAACTGAAAAAGATTTTGGAAGTAGACTTTTGAGGGAGGGGACTAGGACAAGAAGTTGTCATTTTTTTATGAGAGTTTTTTGACTGAGTGTGTAGTTTGTTTTAGTTGTCTGGGAGTTTGGACGTACGACGTGGGGATGAAGAATCTTTTTTAGAAAGGCTTTGGCGCACTGTAACTTTATTTTGTTATCTTTTTTTAAAACTGGCTTTGTTTTGTAAGTTATTTTTTTTAAATAAACTTTGTTTAAAATATATTTTAGGGCGGGTTTTTACCTGCAGGATGAAGGATAGAGACTGCTGAAGCCTGCCTAGACAGGATAAGACGGTCCTACCAAAAAATACCCTGCTTCTATAGAAACTTGTCAGATATCCTAGGCCAGTAGCCACAAGGATAGATGCTCCCACTATACAAAAAAGTGGTAGATGACTGTCCAGGTAGTTAACTGACGTTGTCTTCTCCTAAATTCTAGAAGTTACTTCATGATTCCAACTTTAGATATATATTTTCCTTCTCAGGTCTTGATGGTGTTGATGATTAGATAATTGAGGTTGTTATTACTTCACGTTTCAGCAAAGACACTCAAGTGTTAAAACTCTATTGTTTAAGATAAACAGCCTTAAAGCAATCCCCGTGCATTTTCTCATATCAACATTTTAAATATTAAATTATACTTTATAGTTGTTGTTTGTTAACAGTAGTTTGACCTCACTTATGTTAGTACCTTTCTCTTTCCCAGACACTGTCTTATGATGATCCCTATAGTGTATAGTTTTATACCTAGTTTAGAACCTTCCTATTTAGACAAAACGGGGAGATGTAGCGGGAAATTAGGAACTGTATATGTGAACGATCACGTCATAGGAATGGAGACGAGCTGGGCGTGGTTAACTGAAAAAGATTCCGGAAGTAGACCTTCGAGGGAGGGGACCAGGACAAGAAGTCGTCATTCTCTCACGAGAGTTCCCCGACCGAGTGCGCAGTTCGCTCCAGCTGCCCGGGAGTTCGGACGTACGACGTGGGGATGAAGAATCTTCCTTAGAAAGGCTCCGGCGCACTGCAACCTCATCCTGTCATCTTCTCCTAAAACCGGCTCTGTTTTGTAAGCTATTTTCTCCAAATAAACCCTGTTTAAAACATATCTCAGGGTGGGTTTTTACCGCGACAGAGATCCAAAATGTCTGAAGTTTACCAAAGACTTTAAGTTTGTGACTCCGTGTCTGTCTGCTTCCATCTAACAGGGATGGGAGAATGTTGGGGATTTAATTAAATCTCATTATCTAGACTAAGGAATCCAGAGCTTTCCATTCCCTTCTGCTCTCCATTACCTCAATACCCTGTGGCCTCCCTGCTTTGTGGAACTCTGCCCACTAATTGGTAATCTCTGTTCAAACTGTCTCAGTAGACAAACATATAAAGCAACCATCATGAGGTTAGGAAGCAAAGTCCCTTAACCAAGAATGACTGCCCATTTGGAAAAACAGAAACTATGAGAAGAGAAAAGTTATTGTAGAAACTGGCTCTTCTTTGTGTGATTGTGAAAAGAGTCTCCTTGGACATGTTTTCCGACACAAGTTCAAGTAGATGCTATTCCACATGGTTTTGGCTGCTTGATGTGAACCCAGACCTTGGACACAACTTATTTCTTTTCTTCCTCTGGGTATTTTATTCTATCAACTTTGTATCACTGTGTTGTCTAAGTGACTCATACTTTATTTGGCAGGATCATCTTCATTCATCACTCTTTGCATTGTTTTTCACTTGTGAAAACTCGATTTTGGCCTTTAATCTTTATTTTGTCTAAAGTGGTTAAAATTTCATTCTAGAACATACAAGATATAGTTAAATAAGTTTAAACTTATTTGTCCACTACTTCTTCATTCTGTCTTGTTTCTGGCTTTATTTCTTTTTTATGAGTAGCAAGTTTTGATTGTCAGGTAATATGTTTTTTGCTTTGTTTGATCATGGATACCTTTCATTCTTTGCTAACATTTGTTCTTGAATGCTCCACTAAGTATGAAGATTTTTGGTCTGGCTGGTATAAATGTAGTTTTGTATTTCCAGTTGGTATGCAGTTGAAGGACTGATTTCCTTCTTTCTGATCATTCCAATTGTTTCTTCTTGCCATCACTTGGTGTGAGGCTGGGAGATTATTTCCTATACTCATTCAAAAAGGTTCTTCTCCAACCCTCAGTAAATCTTTCTCATTCATGTTTTTGTTAGCATATAGTTTAATGCCAAGGTGAAGGTCTTCTCTAGGACTTTAGGATTATTTTCTTTGATGTTCTATATTCTCATTCTCTTCTTTGCAGGCTAACTCTAGGTGCTCTGAATCTCCCACATTCCCATCTTTGTTATCCTCAACTAAAAGACCTCGCTGAGCTCTACCTGGGACCTCAAACTTTTAGTTATGGCTGCTGACTCCTTTTGCATGGTAAATAAAATTGGTTGTAGAGTTCATCTCACTTTCCTCCTTTTTAAGGAGCCACTATTCACTGGCTGATGCTTCATATTTGAGTATTATTACTTAGTTGTGTGCCCAGTTTTAAAAACTATGGGGGGCGGTTAACAAATCTGGTCTTTTTTGAACATAAATGAAAATGAGCCCTGGAACTTTGTATCAAGAGCTACTGCTATATTATAATTTGGTTACATACAACTTTTTCAATCAGATATTCGCTTATGATACTAAGGTAGTGGCTGCTAACCTAAACAAAAGACGATGACTAGTGTTTAAATGTTTTCTCTTAAAGACAATGACTATGAAACTTCCAAACAGGCATTTTTATTTAAAAAAAAAAATAAAGAGCAACAGTATAGGCACTGATGTAACCATTGCTAATAAGCATTCAGAAAGGAAGTGACAGTTAGCATGTGTCAGTAGAAGTCATGGATTGGAAAGAACCATAGAGTAAAGAAAGGGGGTGGTGAAAGCATCAGTGTGGCAGGGGAGAAAGACATAAAAACTAAAGAGACACATAAAGAGGCTGAAGGCAGACTCTGTAGTCTGATGTGTTCCAAATCATAATTTTACTTTCCTTAGACTTTGCCTGGGTTTGAGAGCTCTCGGTGCTCCCTTAGTTCTGTCTGGATCTTTTTTGATGATCTCATCATTGTTTCTAAATAATACAAGACCCACCTCTTCTGTATTGGAGACTAATTGATCTAAATAAGATATTACGAGTAAGTCCATACCTTTTTATTTGTTTTAAAAGCACACAGAGGGGACCAAGTAATGAGAGATGAATATGTATGCAACTCATTATGCTATCTTTACCTTGTCTGTGTTATAAACCACAGGGATAATTATATATGAAGTAAAAGAAAGAAGGAAGAAAATTAAAAAAGGAGGTGAAGAAAACATAGTTTCATAATGAATTACAGAAACATATTTAAGGGCACTTGCCCTTCAGATGACAGCAGCACGCTTCACCCAATCCCTCCCTCTCCTACAACATCCTGTTATAAAATTTCATAGCACTCTGTATTTTTCCTTTATGCTCTCATCCTCAGCTTGTAATTATGTTCTGTTTGTGAATATGTAATTAATATGTTTCTCCTTAGGTAGGTTATAAACAATAGTGGATGGAGGATTTATAAACATTTATTGAGTTAATGAATGGCTGTCTTTGAGCCGTGGGAAAACAGAATTTATGTGAGAGAAACTTTGCTTGTATTTTTCAATTTTCTATATAAGTAGGTGTGCCACTGTGTGAGCAAG
Source organism: Sigmodon hispidus (assembly GCA_004025045.1). NCBI lineage: Eukaryota > Metazoa > Chordata > Mammalia > Rodentia > Cricetidae > Sigmodon > Sigmodon hispidus. The sequence goes on from PVIH01000799.1 coordinate 136,774, forward strand.
AAGGCCAGAGAACAGCTCCCAGGAGGCAGTTCTCTCCTTTCACTGTGTATTTTGTGGATAGAATACCAGTCAATTGGCTCAAGCATTTTTTCAGCCATTATGCCAGCTCCAGGGAATCATACAGGTGGACAGGACAGAAGTCAGTGGAGCTGGCTTTTTCCATACATTGATTACTAGTTTCTCGTATGCAGCTGCCTCTAAATAGTTTACAATAATTATCTTGGCTTCCCTGAGGTACAATGGAGAAAAAAAATTAGAGTTGGGCTACACACTAACTCCAGAGGGTTTCCAACCCTTGGCCATGGGTCTCAAGAGTATTCATATGTTTATCTTGAGGGATACTTCAACACATTGAGCCCTCCTGGTCTCCACAAAGCCCACGGGCTGTGAGTTAAACACCTTTTGTTAGATAATGACCCTAGATATCAACTCCAACACTCTACTTTCCCATGGGTTCAAAAAACACCTGGTGGTTAGCTACTACTTTCCAGTGTGCAAGTGATTTGCACATGGATGTAGCTGATGGTGGATGATGGGATCTGAGTACCTATAGTGTTAGCTCTCTAATATGATCTTTCTTTATCTTTTAGAGAAAAATAATCCACTGTCCTTTATAAAGGATACATTGTCATAACTGCTAAAAAAATGTACCTCAGGAATTTTAGAATAATTAAGCATTCTTTTACCCTGTTAACTAATGACTTCATAACAATATCCCTTTTAATAGGCTGATTACATACAAATAAATATGACTGATAGGAACATGAACATAAATCCATAAAATGTTTTCAAAGATAGTTTTGATAAAAAAAAATCTGATAGCTAAAGAATGCAACTACCCACATATCAATAAGGAAAGATGTATTCATCCATCATAACAAAAATATCATCTATTTGATGATAGCCAGGAATAAAATTATGTACCATGTTCTGCCTTTGCAAGCAGAAGGCAGATTCAGTTGTGGCTTAGCCTTAGCATGGAAATGACTAAACATCTATGCATTTTTTAACACAATGCTAAAAATTGTATTCTAGGTCACAGCTGAGAGATACCAGCTTTGCATATGTGTCATTTAAATTTATTCATCCACTTTTCTAGTTGAAGAGTCATTTACTGAAGAAAATATCCTTTAACTTCGTCATACAACAATTAGGTAGTTAACAAAAAGCTCTGAGTGTGGGTACTACATGTTATTTATCTCATGGACACATAGAACAAACTTCCTGACCCCTCAGAGTTGATAGTCATACTCTGGAAACTAAGCATAAATCTTACAGGTATAAGTAGTGCTTAAATTACAAATTAGAGACATAGGTTCAAAATAAGCAGTTTAAGAATTCAAGGGAAGAGAAAAATAACTTTGGATCAACTGTAGAATAGCTGTCCAAGAAAACATTATGACTCTAGTAAAAATGAATGGAGTTTGACTTTGTAAAGATTCTTTATTGGTTAGGAGTTAAAATTAACAAATAAATAAGTTTTAAATAAGATAGGAATCATATTTGTTGTTATTATCATTATTACACTTATTTTCTCTCATGGTTTGAGCACTGTGCTGAGAATCTGGGATGGGCTCAGTAGCCCAAGCATGAGACAAGGTTCTTGAACCTTCCTTGTATATTAATTTGCTAACGATCTAGCTCCATGTTCAACCCTCAACACTAGAAGAAGAAAAACAAAGGAAAAGAAGGAAGAAGAGGAGGGCTTCAGAAACCCATAAATTATTGTCCAGGTACATCTTTTCCTAGACTGAACTCCAAGAAAAAAAGTACATTTGTTATTCATGTCCTTAACTGAACATAATGCTTGGCACCACCAGTGTAGGCTCTGAATGTACCACTGAGCCACAATAATGTGTGGTGCTGAGATGTACTAAAGATAAACTAAGAGTTCCGTTTCAAACATTGCTGGTTAACAAAGTTTTGCTAATCCAAGATATGTCTTTTCCTAGAGACAATCCAGAAGAGAAGTGGAAAGGAAAAGGAATGCATTTATGTCTGAACGACACATTTCATTTGTTTTCAGTTTTGATCCTAATAAATTCATTGTCCATAATCTCAAAGGATATCATTTTGATTCTGAAAATCATTATGCTTTGAGGTGAGATGTATTATTACCCCCAAATGAAGTTATTCCTTTTTTAAAAAAATAGTAAAACAATAGAAAAACAAAACCAAGTTTGCCTTGTGATCTGTTTTGCCATCCATATCCAGAGCAATGCTTCTGGCAGTGATTGAAAGGTATATCTGAAGGAAAACTCATTTTGATATTAGTTTCAAGTTTGAAATTTGACACATTTTGTGAGACATCAAAAAAAGACTTCTGTCACCTTGAATAGCCAACTTGGCTTTTCTCTTCCCGTGTTACCTATTTTCTAGGCTTCTACTTATCACCTCATTTAACTTGTAAGGGAAGATGGGGCACACAAAGAATTCTGCAATGGAAAATAACTCCCAGTTTCTATGCTAGAGCACTTTCTGATCCCAGCAGGAAGCAAATGTCTGTAGCTGGGCCATTAAGGGAGATGAGTGATTGCTTAATATATTTTAATGGATTGCTGGTTGGCAACCTCACATCCAAGGCTTTCTAAACAAGAACATCGGAAGCTGCAGCACAGCAGCAGTAGGCCATGGCAAATGAGGATGTTGCTGAATGCTCTTATCTGGAAGCTTTTGATAAAGTTTGAGAAGTTGCCACAGCAACAGATGATGTCACTTGATATTTAGAAGAGCATTTGAAGATGTCAGAGGAAATGAGTAATCCTTACCTGGAGAAGAAAAACAGACAGTAATTACCTCTCTGCAGAAAGAGACAGTGGGAATCACACCATCCATTATTCTTCTCTTCTGCTAAGAAAACATATGCTTATGACACATGTTGTTAGTAAGCATACTAAAGATACTATGATAGCCATATTTAGGTATTCTTATGTTCCTTTTGAACATTAAATTGAAATTTGAAATATTCTTAATACTTAAAAACAAATTGACAGCACAAATATATTCTTGTTTGGGGTCTGCAATAATTTTAGTTTGAGGTTTAGGGGTTTAATTGGTAAACTGCTAGCCACATGAGGGCAAAGATCTGACTTTTGACCCCCAGTTTCCATACAAAAATCAAGGCACTGTGATGCTTGTGTGAAATCTTAGCATGACAGAGACAGAGACAGGGATATCCCCGGTGATCCCTGGCAGCAAGCCTAGCACAATTATACACTCCAGCTTCAGCAAGAGACTAAGTCTCAGAAAACAGAGTAGGGAGTGATTGATGAGGACAACCTATATGGTCTGTACATGCACACATATGTTCATGTGCACCTGAATGCAAGTATGCACACACCCATATATTTGTGTACATACAAATACAACATACATGCTTTTTTAAAACTTTGACTGCATATATATCACAGTTTTCGCATAAGCTTCTTTCCAGAGACCGAACTAGTTTTGTAAATATTATTTCACTGGAAAGATGGAAATTGAGTTGTATTTTGTTAAACTGCAATCAATAATTTCCATTACATTGGGTGAATATAAAATAGAAATATATTTGTGATGCTACCAGTATGATTTCAAGTAACAAAGATGTAGGATATCATATGCATGCATGTGTACATATAACCATATATAAACTTTTAGACACAGAGGAGAAAATATGTTCCAAAATCAGATGCTTATATTTTGAGACCAGCTTTTCTTAAAGTCATAGGTTTAAAGCCAATGATGTGTGGATTTTCTTGCCACCTGGTTTGGTTTATAGTTCTATGTTTACCTTTTGCATTTAGTTTTAACATTGAGGGTAATAACTTCTAAGAAAATTTCAAAAAAGGTGAGAAAAATTCAGCTTATTTAAAGATTTTGGAATGGAGAAAAGAGTTCCCATGGTTATACCTGTACTATTATTTAATTAGCACATACAATGAGCAAACATCACAAGTAACTATAGTTACTACATATTTGTAATGCTGGACTTGTTTCTATGAAGACACATTTGAAACTCATGTATAATTTTTACAAAATTAAATTCTGGCTCATCCTGTTTTCCCAGGCATAGTATATTATTGTCCAACACTGGAAACTATGTGTGCTCTTGTAGACAGATGGGAACACATGTGGAATGTATCCTTTTAGATTTTGACTTAGGCCAAAGTATTCCCCTGTGTTTAACAGGTCTAAACTAGTATATGGGGAATAAATAAATAGCAGTTATTATGAGATCCTCATATCTAAGGTTGAGTTAGGTGCCTTTGCTGTGTGCCTTCTTGGTGTGCTGTGTAAGTCTGGTTTCACCTGTAATTACCAGATAACCTGCTCTAGATTTTCACTTGAAACAATGCAATGATTGACTTATGGAATCTTTTCTTTCACCATCTCTAATGTCTCCATTTTGTATCACTTACACATTAAACTTAATGACTTGTTATTATTGACCAGAGAAGAAGAACCAAAAGAGCATTATTTATGTAGATCAGTGGAGTGTCAGTTAATTTTGGTGAATTATTGATTCATCATTTAAGGACAGTTCACAGTCCTGTTGATTGCAAAGTCATCACCAGCTCTCTCCGTCTTTGCTTCCAGTCTGACTCACAGACCACCAGCAACAGCAACACTGGCCATGTATTTGAAATATGAAATCTCAGGCCTGGTCCAGACACCCTGATTCAAAGGCTTGGTGGTCAAAAGATCCCAATCCACATGCCCATCAACCTTTGAAAAGTGGGGCTTTGTGAGAAAAAAGAAATACAAAAGGGATCACTTGCATTTGGGTGCAGCTCTGTTCTTTTGTTGCAGAGATTTGTGAAAGAGCATTCCTCACGTGCTAAGAGCTAAAGCTGACAACAGGGGAAAAGAGTTTGTCCACCAAAAGAGTTCAAACTAAAAACACACAATGTTTGTATGAGCCCTTTATGTGGGGGATAGATTTCTCATGAAGGCATGGGCATGCTTTTAGTTGGCAGCCCTTTTTACTTTTTGAGACTTTAAACTGATGAAGTGTCTTTGGAACCATAACATCATCTCTTCACTATACATGCCACATATCAGAAAGTCAGATACTAAGGGTAGACTCATAACCTTGCAAATCCTCCGTACTACCCTATACACGAAAATCAGTGCTGTCTCTGTAAAAGTGATCACACAGTACCTACAGTTATAAGAGAGAGGACAACTTATACTTGTTATTTTGCATTGTTTGATAAGCCTGTATGTACCTACATTATGTGAATGTATGTGTATAAAAACCAAATGTATTTATTTAAAATGTGTAAAAAGATATACTGTGGAGTGACTACCTTAACAAATTAACATATGCATCAGCTCATTTTTCATTTTTGTAGCAACAACACTCGAAACTTACTTTTTGTTTTGTTTTGTTTTAAAGACATGGTTTCTCTGTTAGCCCTGGCTGTTGAGGAACTCACTGTGTAGACCAGGATGGTCTTAAATTCAGAGACATCTGCTTGTCTCTTTCTCTCGAGTGCATTAAAGTGCATTAAAGGCATGTGCCACTATTGTCTGGCTTAAAACTTATACTTAGAATTTTTCAACACCATACTCTTAATTGTGGTCAACAGATGGTATTTTTTTTTAATCTTGTATGTCCCTTTGAAAAAGATGACTATTTCTGAGGTATGTTGATGCTAATCACAATGTTCTGTGAACATGCTGTGTAGGAATGAGTGCAGGCCAGAGATGTGAAAGTCAGAATAAGACCAGCATTGAACATATACAGTTTTCATTCGTCCTGACCATGATTTATGCAGACCATCTGACAGAGAGTCCAGAATAACCCCTCCATCTGCATGCACTTCTATTTCACTGCTCTAAGCAGATGGGCTACATGAGCTCTGATGAATCCACTTCATGTGTCCTTCCGGTCAAGCCCACAGGAAGTCTCTTCCAGTATGTGGTCCCTTCAATCTTGCTGCCCATCTTCATTCTTTTATACATTCCCTTGAATGGTAATTAGTTCACACTCTTAATGAAGCTGAAAGAGAAAATCTTTTAGACCAGAAGGCTTATGCTTTGCCCATATAGTTTCTGATGAACACAGATCTTTCATGGCACATATCAAAGATCGAATACAAAACTGAGCTGCAAAAAGTTAAGGAATCAAACAGACCAGCTATTCTTTTGATGTTTCTAATAGTTGTAGTCTTAACATTTTAGTTAAATTTAATCACTTTTTGCTTTGGAGAATGAAACTTTTTCTCTATTTTTAAAAAGCTGAGGTTCTATTTTCTCACTTTGTGAGGACTATAGGAATAATGACTGCTTTATTTCCCAACTTTCCAAAGGCGAAAAATCCCACTTATGTTTACAGAGAAGAAGTATAGCTGGAAAGAGCACATCTGAACTGACAGACTTCAGGAAGATTAGTCACATGAGTGCTAAGCAGAGCACTTTGTCTGAGTCTACAGCATCCTTACCCAGTAGTTTAGCTATTTACTAGAAGACAGCCCCTAATACTCTAATACTCTTTGTGTGGTTGTTTACAATTTCATATTTGGGAGAACACATGCACACACACACAAAAAAACTCCACAGACACACATTCACACACACACATGCACACACACACATCAATAAATTGGCTGGGAAAGAATTGGGATGAAAAAGACTTTTTAACAGTGCAAGTTAAAAGAATTATATTTCCTTAACTCTAAATTTGGATTTAATTCTTAACTCTCATATCTGGCTCTAAATAGAGCTCTAAGGTGCTAACTTGGATCTTCTAGGTATAATTACCCCTCTGTGCAGAAATGCCATTGTGACACATGAAAGACTGGGTGATTCAGGGCTAGTTAAACACTCAATTACAGTTCATTATTATTCCCATCTCTTAGAAGCTAGAAAAAAATATAGTTGGTAATTACTCATCATTCATGATTTAGAATTTCGTCAATTTTTAGATAAACATAAACAATACTTCTTTCTACCTTTTTAAAAGTATAAATTTTGAATATGCTAACATTCTGAAACCCAGTTAGCATCTATAGAGAAGCATTTCTCCGTGGCCTCTTTTGTGTCTTACTCAGCTAGAGTTTGTTTTGTTTTTTTCTTTACCTCCATTGTTTCTTTTAAAATTCTTATTGCTTCTTATACCAATTCTTTTAGTTTACATGGATGATACAGTTTATGCTGTTGACAACATGTCTGTTCAAATACTTGCTGCCTGGCTGAAAGGGTCGACTCAGTGCCTTGTACATTCTTTCTTACAAAATGGTACAGCATATGGAGGAGAGTCATCTGTCCACCTAATAGTAGACAAGAAGCAGAGAGAGATGTAAGGGAGAGATATAATCTTCAGAGACATGTCCTTACTAGCATAGTTCCTTCCACACTGACAAATGGGAACCAGGCCTTTAACAGGGAACCCACAGGGACATTTTTATTATTAAGCCATAATAACTCATTATCCTTAATGGATATAATTTCACTACCCTTAAATATTTAAATTTTTGGCATATATTAAGAAGCTAAAGCACTTAGAAACATGGGGTCTAACTTTGTCTATGGCCAAAATTGGTTGAATTTAAGTATCACAGTTTTGTTTTTGATGAGAAATGAATTTTCAATTTGACCGAATCTCTTCTACACCTATGGCTGTTTGTGATACCACAACAAAATGCTTGAGATGGAGCCCCTTATCACTAGCAGAAGTGTATATTGTGTATCTTGTAACTCTGGAGCCTAGAAAGTCCATGATTACAGTGTTGACAAGATCAGTGTCTGGAGAAGACATGATCATTGCTGCTAATGTGCTATTGTGAATGATGCATCCTCTGGGATAGACAATGCTGAGACTATAAACAGATGAGGGGTAGAAATGTCAGAAATGGTTCTAGGAAGTTGTTTTCAATAACCTGCTGTCATGATTTCCTAACTTCTCCCCAAAGGCCCTACCTATCTCCTGGGACTATCATCTGTTAATACTAATACTAAAGAGTTTCATACTTGTCCTGTAGGTATTATATATCAGTATGGAAACTGAAGATTTTAAAACTATATTATTGAGTATGTTAGTTCATGTTCTGTATAGTTACTTAGATTTTTAGGCTAACTAAAAATTAAATAGATTTCATTTTCCTAGTGACCATGGACACATTTCAAGTGCTCTCAGCCACATGTGACTAATTCTGTTGGAGTTGGCTACTCTAGAATAGTAATGTATTCTCAAGGCTTCTGAATTATGTTTGAACAAAACTTAAAAGCGTCATGTGCCAACTACATATGAATTACCTCCTGCATATGTTGTGGTCTTTTACAAATAACAAGAACAGCAGACAAAATTAGGCAGCCAATAGCCATTTTCTTTGGAGAATCTGAAAAGTAAACTCACATGAATTGAATAGTAGCATGCTGTGTCTTTAACTGAAATGTATGCTTTTTAGCCTGATCTATTGAACTTTCACTTTAAGTTCAATTGTTTGAAATGATTAGCTAGCAACAGTTCAAATTCTCTCTCATGCTAGAAGGTAACTAGAGCAAAGGCAAGTACTGATTACTTTTGTGAAATTCTTCCAGAGGCTTAGATACTACTCAGGTGGCAAGACAATACCAGCCTCAATGTCCATCAAAATAGCTCATCTTTTCCATGGCTTTCTGAAAAATGACATTACTGTGGGGGGTGGACCTATTTGTCTTGTTGTGATTTTGAACATTGTTACCCTTGAAAAAAAAAGCAAACAGTTAAGCAGAGAAAGTTGTTTCATACCTCCTGAAAATGTTCTATGACAGAACAGAGAGTGCAACTTTTTCATCTTACCATTTGTCCTTTGTGTGTTATTCCAATGTAGAGGAAACAAAAAACAAAGATATAACTCTGCAAAACTTTTCTAATTCAGACTTTAGACCAGTGTTCTTTGTATCCAAGGTTTATTCAAAACTGTTAGAACGAACATCCAGAGACTATATCCTTTTCTAATTTGACAATGACTTATAATGGGACCCAGTAGAAACACCTGGAGCATAAATTCACAGCAAATATTTACCTTTACTGCTCAGCTTCCTCCAAGTTTTATTTCTTTAAATCTTTGCCATACTTCAACATGCCAATTGAAACCTACCACACCATGTTCACCATCAATAGGAAGTGGTCTGCAATTTCAATATTGGAATTATCTTTACCATTCTGGAATGTAAGACTCTTAGAGAACCAATTAAAATAGGCAAAGATTGAGTATCTCAGGAATATCTGCTGATCTTCCCAAATCATAGATGGCAACACTTTCCTGCTGAACTCTCGACCTGAACGTTCCTGATGATTTGTGGCACTGGTGTTTCCCCTCGCCAGAAGTTCAAAAGATCCTCTCAAAACCAGCTTGTTAATGTTTCCACTTGCCAGAAGTGAGTTCAAAGGCCTTTCTGAAACTAGCTCATTATGACATGTAAGACAAATGGGCTCACCTTTTATAGGGAGCTATTACCATGCATTCCTGTTTGCTTTAGACTCTCCTGCAGCAGAGTTTTAGCAACACTAGAAAAGCTAGTTGATTCTTTAAAGGCAGGAAAAAGATATCATCTGAGGAATCTATAGAATATACAAGGAACATATAATATCCATGTAGCTCTAGAAAATAAAGCTCTTTTCTTTAGTTTACATTTAAACTTTGGAATTGAAATATATATTAACCCAACAAATCAAATTAAATCATTTCCAAACTTCAGTTACTATCTGGTTCATTTACAGTAATTATCATTCAATGAAGAAAATCTTTTCTTTATAGATCACTGGAGTCCTATTGACTCCTATTATCTCAATAAGGCCCTCCTCAGAGTTACTCCACTGTGTAGACGGATACTTTCCTGGCTGTGCCTTTTTGCCCTAGGAGACTCCATTTTAGAAGCAGCCTTTTGACTCCATTTTGAGGGAGAACTGGAGCCCCTGGTTGGCACCTGTATCAAGTGTCTTTCATGCAGCACAGAATATACATGCCATATTCCTGGAACTAGAAAGGGAGAATTGAAACCAAGGGCATATTGAGTTCATATCATAGGGCCAACAATTTATCAGGCATACCAGATAGAGGAATGGGAGCAGCCCGTAGCCTGGACCTCAGAGAGATGGTCACCTATCACTGAGATGGCATGAACCCACACTGACCTCTCATCTGATTCTTGGCATGTGTATCAAGGGCTGAAGGCTCCATGAGCAGACTCAGTACCTGCACTGTTTATAGCCTATTTCACTGAAAGTCTGACTGTCCACCTGTTTGCCCCTTTGCACCTGGGCATGACTGACCTTTTCTGCCTGCTGACTCATTTCCTGCTCAGCACTGGGCTAGGGCTTTCATCTTGCACCTGAACTCTGCAGCTTCTCTCTTTACATTGACTCTGGGCTGTTCACTAGCTGTTCTGATGAGGCTCTGGCTATTGTCTTATCTATACCAATGTTCTCAGGTTCTTCTGAATTCTGCTGCAGCCTCTTGATCTTTGTATTCATTTTATAACACATATATATGTATGTATATATATATATAGTTATATTTGCTATGATTTCTGTGATATGTGGTATGGTAATTAAAATTGGAATAGAAGAACTTGCATTTGCCTTGACCAAGCCACCAAGGTAAAAGATTATGACAATTGGCTACCCCTGAAACCACTAAGCCTTTCAAATATGTTGTTATTCAATAAATTCTGATATCAAAAGACATGACGCCTTCCTCTGTGGTTCTGGCATAGTGCGCTTCTGACAAGTCTGGTACAATTTTGTGACTTTGTTTTTAATAAGGTTAGTCTCCAACATCTCTAGAGCTTATAACATTATTCCTACTATCTCTTAAAAAGAACAAAAATCAAAATACTCTTACAGCATCCCTCGCAGAAGAGATACATGTCTCTTTGTGCTTCAAGTTAGTTAACTTGTTAAAAAGGAAATAAGACTAGAATTGATCAAAGATGAAGTTGTTCTTTAAACTCTCCTAATGACCAGGTGGCAGATCCAGGAAAAAATCATTTGAGTTCTTAATTAAACATACAAGATAGTATCTCGTTTGAAATGATCATTGGAATTGAACTGCCTAACTCAGACATATAATCATAAAGGTCCTGCCATGCTCGTATTGTCTGAATTTGTATAATACACATATTTTGTTTTTTTAAAACTCCATATTCAACGTTTTTTGCCAGATCACTTCTGTCCTCTTTAATCAAATTTGTAGAGTTAATTTTATTAGATAGTAAAAAATGTAATTGAGAAAGCTAACACCATGTACAAATTACGAAAATAAGAAAAGAATGAATTATCAATATGGGAGGGGAGACATTAAGAAGGGCTGTTAACTCATGTGTACTGAGTTTGTTGGTAAATTTATTTTATTTTAAACTGTAAATTTGGTTTGTATTATAGTGAGAATAGATGGACCATAGGGCCCCATATAGAGGACTATAGAATTACTTCATGGGACAGGAAAATAAGAGTATTCTTGTTTCCACAATGGGAAAGTGATTTATTAACAACAAAGAATATGAAGGGTACACCCAATTAAAATAAAGTCCCTGTGAGAAACTGGGTCTTTATCCAAACATTCAATGTCTATGTACTGTATGTCAAAGGTTTCATAAGATGCTTTGATATGGGAACAATGGTGAGGCTATAGTGAATACAGGAGAAAGAAAGTTAGTGAGTTCTTACTAAATGTGTGGGTATTACATATGTAAAACCCACAATACTCCTAGGAAGGATTACTATTATTATCTCATTTCACAGAAGGAAAACCAAGACACTGAAGGTGAATCACCTTAGAATCAGCCTCCCCAAGCCTTAACCCAACAAACTCTGTCACTGTTCCAGTGTCTGCGGAGCAAAGGGGAGGACCACTGGTTTTCCATTCTGTAGTGGAGGAGCTGAGGAAATTTAGGTCTAGTGAGGACTTATGCCTAGATCATTGTTACAGAAACTGGTACACACTGATGAGTAGAAGAGCTGGGATTTCTGCCCTGCTCTCTAATTCACTCAAAATTTTTTGTTTACATATGTATATGTACACATACATATATGCATGTGCCATGTATACACATCCATTTTATTTATCAGTAAACACACACATATATGGATCTATATACATACATATGTGTATTATATATATGCATATACATATGTATGTTGCTTATATCATATATAAGTTGCTTATAGGCAATCTGATAAAGATTTTTTCTCTATTGAGATCTGCTCTTTCCAGGTATCACTAGCTTGCATTAAATTGTCAAAAAAAAAAAAAAAAAAAAAACAAAAAAACCCAAATACCAAAACCAAACCAAAAACCAAAACAAAGCAAACAAAAACTAGGATGGGCGCCTGATCCAAATGATATCAAACATGAAAATAAGTTGTGGGCCAGTGTGAACTGTACCAATGTAATATTTTAATTAAAATGTATTCTCGCTTGAAAATGTCTAGAAGCATCCATGACAGAACTATCTAGCTGCCTTAGATCATCTCAACTTTCCTGTTGCTCTCTCTGCTTGGTCTGGACTGTGAGAGATGATTTTTCTCTGTATCTTGGCAGATTAATCCATCAGTATCACCGAGTGGCATTCAGCCTGCATCTTCGTCTTTGTATACCCTTCCTGGAGCTCACTCTCCTGGTTCTCACTCCCAGCCTGTGCTTTGCATTCTCGAATACAGTAGGACATAGAAGTTCCTGTCTTTCTCACATACCTACCTGGAAGTGGCCTCCTAAGTAGGGCGAAGGGGAGAAATGCTAGTACCTTTACTTCTCTCTACTGTTTCCACAGACTGACAGTTGTGTTTTCTGGCAGTGTTAGTCAGCATCCCCACAATCTTGCAGTTTCCATGAAGCAGGAATCTGAGAGCACCTTAGGTGTGCTTTCTGAAAGCAAGGCTTGTGTTCACCTCCTGTGGTTGATGCCGGCTGGCCCCTGGACCACTTTCAGCTCCTAAAGGACAGCCGTATTCCCAGTTGTGGTCTTTTTACACAATGTAGGCCACCCTGATGGTCTCTGTAGGCAATTTTACTTACTTTTAGAACTAAAAAATGGTCCAGGTAAGTAAAACTATCTCCCTTTGTGCCTGTAATTCTGGTAATATATATTTTTTTTTTCCAAATTGTAATTCTATCCCTCAGAAGGTTGATAGAGGAAGACAATGATAAGTTTGATACCTGTCTGATACATAGATACATAGATCTCTCAAAAACTGACAAGTATAGAAATGTTTCTGTACCAGAAAAGGGTCATGTGAACACATGGTGCTTTCGTTGTGTCTTAGGAACTTCACATGCATTGTGTTTTGTCATAGACAAGTGAACAGCATCTCTATAGCTTCCTCTGAAGCATTTTAGAACAACTGACAGTGTGCCAGGTAGAACAGGAGGTCCACTGTCTCTTGCTATCCATGCTGTACTAAGACAGACCATGCAGAATAAACTGCCCTACCAGCTGCCCACTTCTGCTCACTGCTTGGGTGCCTCCATGATGTCCCCTTCAGTATGAGTTCTTTGGACAAAATATAATTGTCCTCCTGCCTCCCCCCATGGTTAGGTAATACTGAGAGTGTAATCAAAACAGAGGGGCTCCTTTGGACAGCACTCAGACCTTCACAGTACAAGAGACTTTTTTCCTTTTGTCTTTGACTCAAAGCCTGATCTCATTTGCATCTCCAGCCAAACTTTCCAATATCAATTCTAATAATTAATATTCCTTCCCCAAGAGTTGGCTCTTCCCAGTATGTTTCTAAAAGTACCAACACTTAACTAACTCAAAGAAATGAAGGAACAGAAGTAAATGTATAAACTGAGAAGGCAAAATTCTTAAAAGCCCATCAAACCGGAAGACTGAAAATCTAGCCTGGGTCTGAAGACTACAGTGAACTGCCCTCATTCTGTGGAGAATAATATAAAACACTAGAAAATCGCCTTGCCTTTCTGCTCTGAGTAGTGAACAAAGAGAAACCTTGCATCCTTGTATTTGAGCCTGGCTTAGAGTTTAGGGGGGAAAAAAAACCGAATTATTTTAAAATACAAAGACAAGGCTGTTTTTCTCATTAAATGTTTGATGTTTCTCAGTTTAAAACTAGGTTTCTGAAGAACTCTTTAGGCTTCCATTGGATTGTCTGCATTCCTCAGATGAAATCTAGGCAAGTCTCTAAATTATTTCAGCATCGGGTTACTAGCAATGGAAAACAAGGGTCTTGGGGGAGGGAAGCCAGTTCACCTCCGTTCTTACTGCAACACTGATCACAGCTGTGCCAGGCAAAGGGATTGCAAGATGAATTACAGTCCCTTTCAGATATGACTCCTGATTCCAATAGTGATAAATTAACACCTTAATGTTTGTTCCTTTTTAATGGAACTCCCAAATATTCCCAACACTCTCAATTTTTTCTTTTTCCCTTAGTCAAAATAAACCATTAAAAACATAAATCTCAGAAACCAGCCTTGACTTCCTTTATGTTATGTGACTTCAGATATGTTTAAGCATTAGTCATTGTTCCTAAGGGTTGGCTACACCAGAAAACAGGCAGAAGCAGTAGGAAATACTTCTCTAGTCTAGACTGTCTCATGGAGACAAAACTATTTTGTAAGTTCTCTCCTGGCTACTGGTGGATCATTGATACTGACCTAAACTGTAGAGCATAAGGAGAAGCCTGTGTGTGACCTGACCTTGGTTGTCCACTTAATGGGATTCGGAGTCATCATGGAAACTAATTTCTCAATGAGTCTGTGAGAGGTTGTCTAGATGGAATGACCTGCAATGAGAAGAACATCACTAAATGCAGCTGCTGCTATTCTGTGGGCTGGGTCCTGAGCTGAAGCAAAAGCAGTGTGTGAGCTAGCAGCATCAGTCCTGTCTTCTGCTTCCTGGCTCCAAATGCAATGGGATCAGTCACTTCTCACCCTGTTGCCCTGACCGCCTCACCTTACAGACTGAACCCTCAGAGGTGAACAAGTTAATCCTCCCTGTCTTCTTCTCTTCCTCCCTCCCTCTTTTCTTCTGTCCCTCCTTTCCTACCCTCCTTCCTCTCCCGTCTTTCCTTCACTTGCTTTCATCAGGTGTTTTACCACAGCCATGAGAAATGTAACTAATAAATCAGACACTTCTTACATCTTTCAGAATTAAATGCTTCCAAGTGAGGCAAAGATTACAAAATATAGTCATTTTTCAAAACCTGTCTTAATCTCTATCAAGTATCTCCAAGCTTCATTAACTCAAATGGTGCTTTAATTTTGTCATCAGTGTTTTGGGGCAATCATTTTCAAAACATGTTTGCTTTGGCAAAGTGACAGAGACAAGATAATGAAGGCAAAAGAAGACTTTGAAGCCAGTGGTCCTGGAACACCTGAGTATGTGTGTGTAAAAGAGTGAACTTGACAAATCCTAACCCTTCACAGACAAGCAAAATGGATAATAGACTTAAATATAAACTATAAAAAGTGAAAACAATAGAAGGTAACCCAGGGGAAAGACTAAATTTGGAATATTGTGGTGATTTCTAATTTAGATATCTTACCACAAGTAAAAAAAAACCAACAAATGAAACAACTGAAAATCCTGAACTAACTAAGGTAGGAATTTCCTCATTCTATGAAAGATTTGTTGAGAAAATGAGAAGTTGGATAAACTGGGAGAAATGTTTGCAAATGATATTTGACCAAGAACTATTATCTAAAATATGCAAAACCTGTTTTCCTTTTCTTTTTAAGATTATAGTGCAATTACATAATTTCTCCCTTTATTTTCCTCCCTCTAAACCCTCTCATATATTCCTTTCTCCTTCTTTGATTTGTTTTCGAATTCATGACCTCTTTTACATAAATTGCTGTCATAGGCATAAATACAAATTTTTATATCTTTATAACATATAACATACACATATATAACCTGCTCAATCTGTATAATGTTATTCATTCAAAGAACTCTTAAATCAGCAATAATGAAACAATCTGATTTTAAATTGAATTAAAGCAGCAGTTCTCAGTCTGTGGGTTGTGACCCCTTTGGCCTATGACCATTGGAAAACACAGATATTTACATTACAATTCAAAAGAGTAGCAAAATTACAGTTATAAAGTAGCAATGAAAATAATTTTATGGTTGGGGTCACCACAACATGAGGGACTGAAAGGGTCACAGTGTTAGGAAGGTTGAGAATCACTGGGCTAAGGAAATTAGCACATATGGTGAGAATTAATTTCAAAGTTCATCCCATCTTTGTTCTTACTTGAGAAATGCAGATTAAAATAGTGAAACACAACACACCTATCAGAAAAGCTCGGGTAGGAAGATCATTAGTTCAAGACCAGTGTGTATCAAATGTGACAATTCTGTCTTTCTTGGTATATAATTCAAGATTTTATCTTGTTGTCATGTCTTCTCTGTAGTCATGTTCTTTCCCACATCTATAGAAGGGAAGATTTTGATAGCATGAAATGGCACGCACATGCTCATCTCAAGAAGGGGTCAATGTCAATCATGTAAGCATGAGGTAAGGATTTTCTAGACTAGACAACCACATATGGACTGGTTCTATTGCATCCACTGTGCCACTTGACTAGGAAAATTCTACTCTCCATTACTCTAATAAAGAATGTGAAGACCTGAATTGGCCCAAAAGTCTCTGAGTGTTTGATGTTACAGCCACAGGTCATTATGTTCTTGATTCTACATAGCCAATGAAGTTCAAAAGCCATTGTTCTCAAAACATCAATCTTTTCCTGTGATGTATTGACTTACTAAGTAATCAGTTCACTATTTCTAAGAAATTTAGTATGCTAACTATATAAATAATAGCCCGTCTTTTATACTTAAAAACTCAAATAATTTAAAGTCTATTTTATAACAAGCATTTCTCTAGATAGCTGCTTGACTTTGCAGTTTCTATACATGACAATAAAAAATGCAAGACACCTAGATAAATTCAATTTCAGAGAAAGAATGTTTTTCAGTACATTTGAGGCAAACTCACAGGCTTTATTTTTCACAACATTTAAATTCAATCTATGCTCTGTATTTTTTTTTAACACCTGCATGTAAGTTATGTGTCTTATAAAAAGAATCAGTAGCACAATAGGTTAATGTTTATATAATTTATACTTTTTGCTTATTTTAGATGAAAATTAATTGGTTTTGGTTTGTGTCAAAAATATTCCCTTTGAAAGGATTAACTAATTTATGTGGAGGCCAGGTAAGTGAGTTAGAATTTCTGCATTAAGAATTTTAGTTAGGCTTCAGAGAAACTCTTTTGATTGGACAGATACTGGGTTTGGGATCTATTTCTTTAGAGTAGAGGGCTCTCCTTAAACCTATGTGTCATAATCCCAGGTTTTGTGGAAAATTGTTGAGTAAAATGCTAATTAACGTCAAGTATAGAGATCAGATATTTTAAATAAAGTGGCAAAGTAGATTGTAGTTAACTTAAGTTTTTTATAATAAATATAAATTGTGGGTTATGGTATAGAGAAATAAATAGTTGAAAAGAACTCAAACCACTGCTCCATAGAAACCTTCTCTAGTGCAGATCTGTAGGGAGCTGCCCTAGGGAGAAGAGCTTAGCAGTGAGTGCTATTGTCTGAAGGTTTTTCCATTTAAGAACAAAGAACTGGATTTGGCCAGAAGTGGAAACTGATCTAAGCATTATTGGGTCAGTGGGACCATAGGACTGTCTGCTCCCTGCCCAGGGAGGGGATGGGGAGTTGCAGAGAAGAAAAATGACCAGATGTGTTGGGAGGGGGAAGAGTCCTTGATTAAGGATATACAGGGATGGAAAAAAAAATTCAGAGGGAAAGATGAACACAAAGAAAATATATGTGTAGCAATCTTATTTGTATTTCCACCCTTCATAAGCCATGCTTATGATTCTTATCCTCTGTATAGTTATTGTTAACTCTTCCACATTTTAAATTCTTTTTACTGTGTTTTTTTTTTTTTTTTTTAAAAAAAAAAAAAAAAAAAAAAAAAAAAAAAAAAGAACAGAGGACAGGCTCCTTGGTGGCAGGTCTTTATCTTAGGCATCATTGTTTCACACAGGCCGCCTTGCAAAGCAGGGGCCCAGTAAATATTTTCCAACTGAGAGATTAACATCTGAAGTTTGTCTGGAAGGAAGCGTTTGTCCCTGAACACACTGTCCACAGCATGGTTGCTGTAACTGTTCATCTCCCAGCAAACAAGCATGGGGGCTGCACTGTCTGTTTTTCAGCACTGACATGGTGGCTAGTCATTTTGAGTGTCTTCTGTTGGTTTACCCCTTGTTGCTGATGTCATCTAAACAGTCTTGATTTTCTGGTTCATCTTTGAATAATTCCATCCTCCTTGCCTCTGCTCGCTGCTTCCAGGCTCTGTTCTTTTCCCCTTGTCTTTCTGACTTAGCATTCACATTTTCTGCATGCACTCCCACAGATCCCAAGAGTGGAATTTCTTGTAAACTTTTTTGGCCAATATACACACCAGAATTTGGATGGTAGAGAGGTTTGCATTCAATGCCACACATAGTCTTTTATATATTATTTCTGATTAAATATATCACACAATACAATAGCACTTTCCCAGCCTCTCCATGAGTGATGCCTTCATCAGCAGCTTCAGTGGGCAAAATAAGGCAAGATTTTCTGAGTCTCCTTCTTATAAAGGACTACATTGAGAGTGAATTAAAAACAGTGTAGTTCCTTTGTTTTGTTGTCCACATATTTCTTCTCTTAAAGTAAAATTTGTTCCATCTGTCAGGCAGCAAAATGTTTGTTATAAAAAAGTATTTGCCTTTTGAGTAGGTAGTGCAAATGTACATTATAACATTTTTTAAAATTGTAAATAACATGCTCACCTTCTACTGCAGCCACTGGTCACCCACAAGTACACAGTGTTAGTGTTTGGACATCTGTAGAGGGAATATAGACATAAGCACATACATCTATTTTTCAATGTAAAATAAAGCATACTTTAAAGCCATTTATTTATAAACAACCAGTAGTTGTACAGGATTCAATCCAATTTTACTACATAAGGATCTTTTTCTCTAAATGACTGCATAATGTCCTGTTATATAACTGTACAGTAATTAATTTCATTGGTCAATTATTTATAACCTGTGCAGTTCTTTGTCTAACTTTTTCTATCATAGACACTGCTGTAGCAAAAACCATTAAGCATATGGCTTCTCACAAACATGCAAATATTCATTTCACATTTCTGGAAAGTAAATTTTTTGGTTGACTAGACTGCTTTAGTTATGCTCATAAAGGATGGTCTTGAATGATTTTGTCATTAAGTACACATTCCTAGAGTAGAGTAGTGAGGTTTCAGTGTCTTCTCCTATCAGCTAGACTTTGAATTAGCTGTTATATGTACTTCAGATAGCTTTGAGATTGAAATAAACTATTAATGTTCGGAGAAAGATTGATATCCAAAGCTATTTGACATGTATTTGTTTCAAAAGTGAAATGTGTTGGTTTTACATACACGTGTTTAGAGCTAAGCAAATCCAATGTTTTCTAGAAGAACAACACTGTCCCTTGAGAGACAGCTCCAATTCGGCCACCAATCAGATAAATCATCCACGCTAAGCTCTAATAGTGAAGCTGGGCTGGACTCCTGCTAGCTCAAGGATTCTCTGTAACTGACATTGTGTTAGTCTAAATCAAGTCTCACTTCTGTCTGTCTAGGCTGAAGGAGTTATCCAAGTTTTTTGACTGCTATGCTAAAACTACCCCCTATACTTTGATTTATGGCATTAAGCTGAGATTATCCTTCTGGCCTGTGCCTAAGTGTGTGTCACATGAATAAACACTACCAGGCCCAAGGCATGACTGGCTTCATATCAAAGTTCTGTTAGTTCCCGTCTTAGAATTTTTGTGCTGAGGTTCATATTTTACCTGGAGATGAAAAAGGATGTTAAAACTTAAATGAATATCTTCTCTTCCTGTGACCTGAGAGGTTTAACTTGGTAGCTTCCAGAAGTTTTAAAATAGATGAATGCAATGCTTGTTATAATCTACAATGGAAAGGAATATTGAGCCATACTCAGGCATCTAGTCTTAATTGTTTGAAGTTTAGAGGCAAATACAAACCTCAAAGGCCCCTCAAAGGACTAAATGTGGAAAGTGAGCAATACAAATGCCCATTTGTTATGTTGATAATGCCTAATACATAAACTTGCTTCTTTAAAACATGCCTAGCAACATGTTTTACATTTTTTCCCATTTACCATTGCTTAGAAATCTTTAACACAACAGACTGTAAAATAAATAAATTAATCAAAACAAAATCACTAATTTAGAACTCACAGCATTTATGCACAGTTTAGTTAAGTAAGATGTTTAACCAACTACCTGGTAGCTAAGCCATCACCACTGTTCACTATATACCTACTCTATACACTGTAGAGTTGTTTTTCAGTTTTTCATTCACTGCTGTAACTCTAGATACCTTATTTAAAAATGGATCTGTCACAAACACAGCTGTTTATTCTTAGGACAAGTTGGAAGGCTGAATTGGGACAGCACAGTGCTAAAGCTGTTAGATTTAGCTTGCTAGCCAAGAAAACTAAACTTGCCCAGGTGTGGGCCATATGTGAAATTTTAAGTTTTCCTATAGTTTAATTGAAAAAGTATAAAAAATAAGTAGAAATATTCTAAACAAGACTTTTTTAATGGATCAAATGTTTCAGCCTAACATTTAATCATTATACAAGTATTATTGGGTCTATTACAGTAGATGGCACTTTCCTACCCATGCTATCTTAAAGAACTAAAATCTCATTGTGTCGATACAATGAGAGTGGGAGGGGAATTGTTAGGAAAAAAGGGTTTTAATGGAAAAGAAGGGGATTAAAAAAGGGGACAGGGATTAAAAATGTCTAAAATTCATGGTATTTGTGTGGGAATCTATGTGTGTGTGTGAAAATGTCAAAAGGAAATGTAGAAAAGATATACTAATGGGATGGAATACTTTCTTTTTATGTCATACCGTGCATTTAAAATCTGGTGGACATTTTATGTTTACAATATATGCCAGTTTAGAACTGATTATATTTCTATTCAATAACTAATGTATGATATAAAGCAGTACAGTCATATAAAGTACCAAACATTATATATACAGCAGATATTTCATATCTTACTCTTTTACTCATTTTCTATTTCCAGCATTTATAGCTTATTTGTGTTTTTCTCTTCTGGAAAAATGCATATAGAAACACATTTTGTTTTCTTCAGGCATTTTTCATCATCCACTTATAGCCTACTATGTTTTACATATTATATGGCTTATTTTCCAGATTTTTATTTCTTATAATGAAGAGTGTTTTCCTTATGGTAGTATAATATATAAACATACATGGGTGTGCATTTATTTATTTACATACTTATACATACCTATATGCCTTGATTTAGTGTTTATATACATTTCTGAGTAGTTTTATTTATTACTGTCATGATTTATATAGACTTTTATTTCTAATAAGTATGCAGGGAGCCATAGTAGTATTTTCCTTGATTGGGTTTCAGAAATTATATGACACCAAAATTTTCTTGTTATTCAAACAGAGATTGTTTGCTCTACTGATCTCTCCTAAATTCTATATTTCCACTTGAAGACAGATATTTGGCACCAATCCATCTAAATGTTAGAAATAAAAATGGGGACATTTTTATTGAATGTTTCAAATGATTAAACCAAAGAACTTAATGTGAAAATTCCATACAAATTGTAGCCATTGTAGATATTACAAAAGTTAACAAGTGTCAGTTATTGTAATACTGTTATTAGTGACCTACAGTAGTTTTCTCACTTGTTACATAGAACGTTAGTTCTCTGAAGTAAAATAAAAATTGTGTGTATGTGTCTGTTTTAAAGTTGTATAACTCGGACTAGACTGGAACTTACTATGTTGCACAGACTAGCCTGAACTCAGTTCCTAGGCATTACGATTATCAGTATAAGTCACTTGTATCTAAATGTCTATTCATTACAGGATTCAGTAAGACCTTGCTTATGCAAGATGAGATATATCCCTAGACCCTGCATCTGTTATTAAACAAGAATAGGAGATGAGATGAAGCACATCCAGAGTTGTTCATTGATAATATAAATTAGGATATTGAAAGTACTGATGCTTATTACTGCATAAATTTATTTATTCTTCAAAAGAAGAAAAGCAACGAAAGTTATATGAACATCCTGCAGATACTAAACTACTAAGAAAGGCATGTTGTAAAACACTTTAACAACAAACTGCAATATTTAGAGAGCTAGATATATTCCTTAATAAAATATTATAAATGTGAAAACTATGAGAATAGTCTTACAACAAAAATGTTACACATATGTATATGTTTAATATGTAACACATGAGTATGTATATTCTCAGAAGGAGAACACCAAGCATGATGGCTTTATATGGCGATTCTTTTTAACATTTAGCAAAAAAGAACATTGGCATCACAAGCACTTCCTGAGGTAAGAACAAACAAACAAACAAAGAAAAAATTCAAAAAACACCTTCTCAATTTGCTTCATGATGTCAACAGAAAAAAAATTCCTCATAAAAATATCAGCAAGTCAAATTCAGTAATACACTCAGTAGTTAGCACATAGTGACCAAATATACTAAATACTAGTATAATTTACTATGTATATAACAATAAAGTAAATTAGAAAATTACTTAATTAGGTGACTAATATACAATTGATATGATTTGGTAGCCATGAATACTAAAATAATGTACATAGAAAATCAGGGGAAGAAAGAGGAGGAAGAGAGACAACTCTGCAAAAGTTGAACATAGCACAGAAAAACTAAAACTCTCATACACTGTGATAGGAAAGGACAGGAGTTACACACATTGGGAAGCCAATTGTCTGTCCAATGGATGAATAACACCCTAAGACCCTGAAATTTCAGTTCACAAGGCATTAGTGTGTTCACCAATATGTGAACCAACATGTATTCAAACATAACATGAGATATTTATTACTAGTGGCCACAATCCATTAGAAACATGAGAATCTTGTATGTAGAGAAACTCCTTTTAACATATATACACCACTGAAAACTACTGAGTGACCATTCTATAAAATGATCCGAAAGTCATAAAATGTGTGCTGCCAATTTGTCAGTGTCAATTAAAATACAGGCAGAAGTCCTCCATGTTCTGAAAAGTCAGGACAGTGAATATCACCCAAGAGGAACTGAAGTGCCTGGATATAGACATGAAAGTAAACCTCTGATATGGTGGACACATTCCTCATCATCATCTTAATGCTAGCAATACAAATGTTTCTGTTGTGTGAAAACCATATGACCATTAATTTATTGGTGAGGTGTATATTTTCCATTTTATACTATTAAGTAAAGAATTTAAGAAAATATTATGAAAAGATGAGAAACAGAATGAATAATGAATAATTGGGGATTCTATATTTTACAGAGATATGGCTGGGTTTTTTCATTTTAATGTTCAGAGTATATTATGGAAAGTATTGACATAGTGGGAAGAATGGGAGCTTATCTCTTTGGGCCAGATGTTCTTTACTCTATGCATGGTGACATTATAGATAGGATAAACTTTGCATGTGAGAGGCTGCCATCTGTACTTTGAGGCATGGAGCAGAATACTTGGTCTCAAATCATTAGATGTCACTATCATATTCTTCCATTGTGACAAAGAAAACCATCTCCAGAAATTTTTAAATGTATTCTTTAAGAGAATATTATGAAAAGATAAAAACAGGATAGATAGTGAGCAATCAAGGATTCTATATTGCTTTGAATGCATTGATGCCGAAAAAAATTTCTAAATACAATATCAGTAATGCAGACACTGAGAGCAACAATTAATACATGGGACTTCTTGAAATTGAGAAGCTTCTATAAGGCAAAAGACATGGTCAATAAGACAAAACAACAGGCTACAGAATGGAAAAAGAGCTTCAGCAACACTACATCTGACAGAGGGCTGATCTCCAAAATATATAAAGAACTCAGGAAACTAGACATCAAAACATCAAGTAACCTAATTAAAAATGGGATACATATCAAGACAAAGAATTCTCAACAGAAGAATCTTAAATAGCAAAAACCAACACACACACACACACACACACACACACACATATATTAAGAGTGGTTCAAAATCTTTATCCATCAGGGAAATGCAAATCAAAATGACTCTGAGATACCATGTTACAACTGTCAAAAACTAAGATTAAAAACACTGATGACAGCGTATGCTGGAGGTGATGTGGAGTAAGGGAAGCATCCTTGATTCCTGGTGGGAGTGTAAACTTCTATAGCCACTTTGGAAATCAGTATAGTGGTTTCTCAGAAAACTGAGAATCAACTTATCTCATGATCCAGCAATACTTCTCTGGGGCATACACTGAAAGGATGCACAACTACAAGTACTATGTTCATAGCAGCATTATTCAAAATAGCCAGAACCTGGAAACAGTCTAGATGCCCCTCAGTTAAAGAGTGAATAAAAAATGTGATACATTTACACAATGAAGCATTACTCAGGAGTAAAAAAAAAAATGTGACATCTTGAAATTTACCAGCAAATGGATGTAACTAAGAAAAAAAAGAAAGCATCTTTAGTGAAGTAAGCCAGACCCCAGAAACACAAACACAGTATGTATTTACTCATAAGCAGATATAAAATGTACAGCAAAGGTAACCAGGTTAAAATTTGCAACCTCAGAGAAGCTAGATAATTATTTATTTATTTATCTTAAGAATTGTTCATGGTCCATCAATGGCTCAGCATTCCCAGTCACGTTCAACATCTTGCACAGCTGAGTCTTTGCATTAATCGCTACTCACAGTGATAAGCAACTCCTCTGATCTACTTGTAGTTAGTTTTTGTATACACTGATAGACACATCTCTAAATTCACTCTTCTGCATGTGCACATCTAGTTTTGCCAGAACCATTTGTTGAAGATACTTTTTCTTCAGTGTATGTTTTGACATCTCCATAAAATAATAAGTGGCTATAGTTATGTGTACTTATGTTTGGGTTTTTTATTTTTATTCTATTGGGGAGCAGCACCATTGTTTTTATTACTATGACTCTGTAATATATATTGAGATCTGGAATAGTATTCCTATTAGTTTTTTGCTAGTGTCCTTGGTTGCTCTCTGAGAGCTGGAGGAAAAGTATTAATTGCTGAAATAACGACACACTTCAGAGCACAGAGGACCAGAACTTGATTTGACAAGAAATTTTCATGTAAGCTTCCAATGGATGGAAACAATCAATATCCAGCTATGATACCTATGAACCACAGCAACCAGCATGGCATAAGAACCCAAAGGGTACAGAAGTGCCACGCGTACTGTGATACACTATTCTCTAATTGAGTTTAAAGCCTGGACAAAAATGGAAAAGCCACTCCTACTACTTTAATCTAGTCAGATAGCCACGGCTAATGAAGTCATGGATCTTAGAGGAGAAACCACATCCTTGATTTTACTGTACCAGCAAAATCCCTAAAATACAATCTAAATACTTATACCTAAAGATGAGTGTAGTCCTCAATCGTCATCAAGAAAACTTGTCTTTACAATAGACAGAGACTGTAACATAAAGCCACAATCATTCAAAAAGCAGAGTAGAGGTCAGTCCTAACAGTACAATACAGCCTCAACACCTAAGGCTCAGAGGGAGATCATTGTAGAAGTGAGATAGGAAAGACTGTAAAAACCAGAAGATCTGGGAGTATTCTATGGAGTTGTCTCTTTAAGAAAGATCAGAACCTACATCCACACATAAAAACATATTTATATATATAAATAACATTATACAGAATGAGCAGTTTGTAGCTATATATTTAGGAATATATATTTATATGTAACATATTGTTGAATCTATGTTATATATGCATATGATGTATAATATGTTCTGTACATATGTATACATGCACAGCATATATACATGTGTGTACACACACATATATTGATGTACAATTATAACATTTTATTGCAAGAGTGCAAGAGGATGGTACATGGGAGAATTTGGAGGGAGGAAAAGAAAGAGGGAAATAATACAACTATACTATAAAGTCTAAAAATTTAAAAATAAAATTATAAAAGGCCACTTCTCTGACCAAGGTTGAAAGCAGCTAAAATTTATGGATATGAATGCAAATATTTAGAAAGGAGTTTGACAACGTGATAACTTCTCTATTATGGTTTACCTAGCCATGGTTTCTGATCATGTTTGATACCAAGCATCAATTCCTTCCTGTCAATCAAGCCTTACATGAAATGCAAAGATTGGTTACTTACCCATAAACAGTCCTGTCACTATTGCACCCATGATCACATCTTGCCTGGCAAGTCATTACTATAATAAATAGGTTCCAATTCTGGGTATGATCATTTATTGCCTTTTCTATTCCAGCAGTCAACATAGTATTCTACAGCACTATGAAAGATAGCCAGGAAGCAGAGTTTTCTACCAGACTAATTTTCCTAGTCCTGTAGATGAAGTGAGCTATATTTTCAGCAGTAGGGTTTTACCATCTCCTTAGATGGGCAACCAAGATCAGTGGTAATGGCCTCTATTGTACTGGGTGCTATTTGGATCTCCCTAATGAATAACACATAGAAAAATAATCTATGCTTGGAACTAAGGCTTTCTTTTAATTATCTGTGTTCTTTCCCCAGAACATTATTGCTTATATACATGAGATACCTCTGCTTAAATTAGTTTTTAAGTAAAAAGTGTTTTAATTAATTACAAACTAGTGGGTCTTATGAAGCTTCTTCTTACATTCTTAGCTTTGTTCCACCCATCCTTTCAACCTCACCCCTACTCTGTCTCCATTTCCACTTAAACCATTAGCTTTCATTATCTCACCACCATTATATCACATATGTTCCACTATCCCTTTTTATTATATTTCTTTTTGTTATTGTTGTTTTGTTTTTTGAGACATGGTTTCTCTATGTAGCCTTGACTAGCCAAGAAGTCACTCTGCAGACCCGAGCTACTGGCCTCAAACTCACAAGAGATCTACCTGTTTAATCCCAGTACTGGAATTAAAGGTGTGTGCCACCACTGCCCAGATTTTTATATTTTTTTACTTGAGTTGCAAGGTCACAGATTCTCAAGCAGCTTTAGTATATACACATACTTTATTTTGGTTACCTTCACTAATCCCCTTGATTTTCCATCTCCATGACTCCGCAACCTTCCTTGAACCAACATTTCTCCTATTTACTTTCATCTCACCTGAAAATATCTGTCTCCTCTCTATAAATACACCTCCCCAGCCAGCCTTGCATTACTAACTAGTTCCTTGGCTTTCAAGTATATGCCAGTCCATTCTACATCAACTTCCTAAACCCAAGGCTTGGGGACAATCATGAAAGACGACTTGGAAAGAATGTAAGAGCCAGAGAATGGGGAAGAGTATTCTGAAATGCTGGCTTCTGGATAGAACATGGTCATTACACACATGAACTCAATGGCTGTGGTTACCTGCACAGGACCTCATAAGACCAAGAGTTACAAATCCCAGCATAAAAGAGAGAGACTCTAGATATCTCCTTCAAATGAGGAGCTAATGAGAGGCTCCTGAAAGAATTTTTTTGAGGAGACCTTGGCATTGATAGGTTGTCATGCCCCATTAGATGATCCCCTTACCCCATTCCCCACATATGGGCAGCACTAGCTAGACTTACTGGTATATAAACAAAAAGACATGAAATTGACAGGAAATTAGAATATATAATGAGTGGTATGGGATGCTAAAGAGTGTGAGCTGGAGATGGTTATGACCAAGATATATTGTATACATGTATGAAATTTAAAGTTTAACATGGATAAAAACATTTTTTTCAAATTAAATATATTAACTATACCACTGAGTTGTACATTTATTGTGGAACCCATTTTTATTTTCTTATGCTTGTCAGTAGTTAGCATGATTTTCTGGCTCATTATGCAACTGAAACTCACTCTACTATTTCGATATTATTTTTAGCAGAAAAGATATGATTTTATTGTTATCTTTATTTCCCTCTGTATGGAAACAGAATAAGAAAAAAACCCCCACAAAGCTGAACAACCTCTGTCCTCTAGGATGACTAAGCCACCTTGAATAAGCTTTGTCACTACTGCTTAAGAAGAAGAGGCTGTTACCCATTGTTGTGGCTTGCAGCTCAAAATGGTTGAGGTTTGAAAGTGTCTCTTAGAGGTCTCTGTGCTAAAGGCCTGATCATGCTTTTATGACAGTTTGGGGAGGTGCTGAGATATTTAAATTATGCAGCCCTGGGGAAGAAAGACAGGCCCTTATGGCTACTGGGAGCCAGAGCCTTCCTGTTTCTTTGCTACTCAACTGCCACATGGTGAACAGATATCCCTCAGATATATACTACAGTAAATATACACTGTAGTATTCAAGGATTGAGCAACCATGAATTGAAACCTCAGAAATCAGAAGCCAAGATAAACCTCTCTTTCTTATAGTTGTTTGTCTCTGATCTTTTGTTGCAGGAACAGAATGCTGACTAATGCAGAAGCTGCATATCTCACAAAATCATTCTACCCAGCAACACTGGTTGTTGGACATAGGAGGACCTATTTATGCCATGAAGCACTTCAGGTGTTTCAGTGATGTAACAGATGAGCTTTAAGATAACTGCATAAAAGCAGAGCATCAGGGGTTTAAGAAAAAGTTATAGGACAGAACATACTTTGCCTGGCTATTGTTTTCCTGCAGCTTGCTGCTTTTGTGGTGAGCATTATACAAACACTCCACATGTCCTTGCTGGCAGCCCTGGCATGGAGACCTTCAGATGCCAAGACCTTGTTGAGCACATTCAGATACAGCAGAGCATGTGGATTGACATGAGAAATCCATGGGAATGTGATTTCCAATTCAAACTATATCTTGGTGCGGCACTCGAGTTTAGCTATTTTTCAAACAAGTGAAATGAAAAGATAACGGCTATAACTTCATTATGTAAGAATTGCTAAAAATATGAGTGTAGGGGGATGAGATTTGTATCTCAGGGGCATATGACTCAATGGTTTAATTGTCAAGGAAAAAAAATGAATTTAAGTTAATTTGCCCAAATCTGACAAGAGTAACCTTTAAATTGTGCACATTTCAGAAACAATCTCACTAAATGCACTCAAGAAAGTAGAGATTGAGGCTCTTTTGGTATAAAACAGTACTTTGCAGATTGAAGAATCATGACATTTTCTGAAATAATGCAAATTGTATTATTCTATGGATAAACACATTTTCATCATCACAATGCTTGCCACCATTTGAGGCAGAACGTACTGCAGTGTGCTCTGTAAACAGCTTCTAAATTAGGGACATATCTAGCAGGAGAAAGGTCATCCAATCAACCTCTGGATGTTAGTTAATAGGCATTACTATGCATAATATTTTATCTCTGTGTGTAAACTTTCTTGTTGGTATTGGGGAATCACAGTTTTCAAGTGTAAAAGCTGAGAAGCCAAGTGGAGAAATGACTCCTTAGTAAATGTTACAGTAAGACTTGCACCCAGATAGATCTTTTGATTCTAAATGTATGTGTGTATGATGTATACACACACTATATATATATGTTAGTGTATATATAATGAGTACATGTAGATACACATAGTTCATATGTAAATATGAATTGTGAGAACATATGACAAAATAAAGACATATAATATACAATAATATATCCTCCAGAGCATTGATATTATTTACAAAGGTTTTTTAGAACCGACGTTTTCGAGGTCTACATGAAATCTACAGAACTGTCTCTGTAAGACACCCAGGACTGACAATGTTTAAAGGGAAATTAGTCTGCTAGCTTCAGGGGGAAATTAATTAATCAGACAAGAGAGAAATTAGAAGGGCATCTCCCTGGCCTGGATCATCATTTCCCTATGAGACACCAATTAGGAGGTAGTAGTTGAGTAGGACATTATGTTGAGAAAAAGCCAGGCAGACTTATGAAGAAGATATGAAACATGAATGACCATGTGTTTGTATATTCCACCTGTCTTTGGGGGCATTGCTGTGCTTCTTATATACTCTTATGTACCAGTTGTATGTGAACAGGGAACAGTTACTTTGTTTAAAGACATGTTTTTCATTTACTGATAGTCTTCCATTTGAATTATTGTAGTACTTCATCAATACCAACACAGAACAATTCTGAATCAACAAAACTAGTTTTCCAAAAAGATGATAATGAATATGGATTGTTATTGGTTTTCCTTTTGTTTGAATTTAGTATCAGTGGGGCACACAGACTCAAATCCAGTCAAAGTACATGATACATCTGTGATAACTAGTTATACCATCAATAACCTGATTTCAGAACCTTACAATGTTGCATAGGGAAGCTAGCTACAAGCCAGTAGAAGTTGATGGTTATTTTAAAAATCAGTTCAAGAGAAGTTATTGTTTTTGAAATATCTTACCTTAAACATAATTATATCATAATCAAGATATCCAGCAACTTGTTTACAGAGATAAACAACATGAGGAAGATATCAATTAAAACGATTCATTTTAATTCAGAAACCTAGGTGCAAAGGTCTTTCCAACTTGAGATGTGCTGACATCACAGATGGCTTCTGTGCCTTTTGCCTCAGCGAAGTCCAAGGAAGAGCCCAGTTTTTCAGGTTGTATTTCTCACTTCACTTTGTTATTTTAGCTGTGTCCCCAGCTCTTTGAACGTTCGCATTTGAAACAAAAGATGTATATTTGGTGAATGGGGATAATTGGCTCATGATAAGTAAAATTTTCCTCTGTGTCCCTTTGTGTAAGTGACTTAAACCCAGCCATTCACAGAGATGAGGTAAACGTTGCTGAGCTGATGTTTCCAGACTCTGAAGGAAGCCCTTTTCCTTGCTGTTCCCATTGTCTGTGCAAACAGAAGTACAGAGAAAGGCTGAAATAAGGCTTAAAACTTCCATATTCATGCTTAGAGAAAATCTTTTGTTAAACCATATTTCTGACCTGACCATACCAGGTCAAAAACAGGACTCTGAACATACATCCTATTGGTTTTTGACCTGATGAAATGCTACCTAGTTGTAAACAATAAAACTGAATAAAGAAACATCTTCTGAGCTGACCCAAGCTAATGGGCGCTGACTGACTCTGGATTGACAACTGGGGAACCTGCATGGGACTCAACTAGACCCTCTGAATGTTCATGACAGTGTGTGGCTTGGGCAGTTGGTGGGGATTCTGGCAGTGGCACCAGGTTTTATCCCTGGTGTATAAGCTGGCTTTTCGGGTTGCATTCCTTATAGAGGGATACTTTGCTCAGGGGAGGGGAACGGCTTGATGCTGCATCAACTTGATGTCCCAGACTTTGTTGACTTCCTTTGGGAGGCCTTATCCTCTTTGAGGAGTGGATGGGGGTGCTATGGAGAAAAACTGGGGAGTGAGTGGGAGGAGGAAAGGTAAGGTGGCTGATTTGTTTAAAAAAAAAAACTTTTAAATAAAAAATGTCAAAAAATAAATCATTATAACCATAAAAAAGAAACTGTGTGATTCAAAGAAAATGATGCAGTAAATGTCAGGGGAAAGGAACAAAGGAAGGAGTAAAAACAAAGGGATACAGGGTCTGGAGACATGGTTTAACAGTTAAGAGCATTGACTGCTCCTCCAGAGATCTTAGATTCTAGTTCTAATACACACAGGGTGGCTCACACCTGTCTGTAACTCCAGTTCCTGGCAACCCATACCCTCTTCTGATCTCCCTGGACATCAGACATGCAAAGAGTGCACAGACATACATGAAGGAGACACCCATGCATATAAAATAGTGAAATAACTCGACACAAACAACTATAGGCAACTAAGAATACCGAGAGCAGCAGAAATAGTCTTCCTCCTGGGAAGAGCACACCAATTGGTCATCTGATACCAAATTGTCAACTCTGAAAACATGTATACAAGTAACATTACATAGGTTGAACAGGTTCCATTTATATATTTAGGACTATATCTGTATTTACATATATGCATGTAACAATAGTTAATGAAGGAAAAACACCGTGAGTTTATACCATATATATACAGTCTAAAGGGAAGGGGTAATGCTTTAATTCTATTATAATATAAAATAATAAATAAATAAGATGTTTTTAAAAGAAAGGAGTGTAGTAGCCCCATACGCAGACACTTTGAAGCTGCTGTGACAGGGTCTGGCCAGCTTGCATCTGTTGTAGTTGTGACCACGCCAGCTCACTAGAACGGCTTTGAAGCCTTTCCAAGCTGACAAACCAGTTGCCATATCTCTACTACACATGCTCAACCCAATCCTACTGTTGCTGCAGTGGATTTAGGGTGGGACCTAGGGGATCTTCTGTCTTTAAAAAAATCTCAAAGAGAATTCTGGAGGTGTGCTAGTTTAAAACTAGGTTTTCTCACTTACTAGTTATGTGATTCTCTGCATTTCTTTTAACCTCCATGTAGTCTGAATGCTTCTTCTATATTATACAGGCTAGTGCAGTTTAAATAATATATTATTGCACTTGATTCTATAACTATAATTTAAAAATAGCTTTAAAAATCGCTTGATTTTTAAAGTCTTGTCAATATTATTCTTTGTATTCACAGTGGGAGATCTGGTTACCGAGTGGGTTTGAATGTATTATTCTTGGAATCAGAGAAGTAATGTACATTAGCAATGCTGCCATAAAGACTTCTTCTAACATCTCATTTCTGTCTTACTCCAGATTCTAAATAATTGATGACATACACAATGCTCAGTTCATTAGAGCTCAGTAGTCAGGAACACAGACTAAACACAGCTGATGGAATGTTTTGTTGTTTTTCAGCTTCTATTCCTTCCTGAAGATGTGACCTTGTACAAATTAGACTTTTTGCGAAATTAATGCTCTTTGGGGCATTTATTTTTTCTGATGGATTTAAGATCTGGAAGAGCTCCAGTATACGTAGACTCATAGGGATGGAACTCTGCTAAATATCTATCCCCTAAAAATTAATGTATTCCTAATTCTTTAAATTGGCCAATCTACTGTTTTTATTATGAGTTAGTATATTGCAAAATCAGTTTATATTAACAGTTACTAATACTTGTTATGACAAATATGCACCTTAATATCATTTGTCTTTTTTTAAAATCCCACCATCATTGACAACTTTTCTTCACTACCCCACCACTCGACAACAGAGCTTGGTCATCATCCAATTCAACACTCACATATCTTTTGCCCTCTGTGTTTGGCTAACGGTAGGTTTAAGCAACAAATCCAATTGTTATCTTTAGACAGAGCTGCTACCAAGCAGACCCATTTCCCATTTCTTTCTGACAGAGTCTTCTAACTAGTGTGTTCTTATATTGCTAGAAACTTCAGGACTAGTAATAACTTCCTGTTGGTATTGGTCGCTAGGTAATCAAAACACACTACTAACTCCCTAACTAAACCCATATCTGTTAGTCTAGCCTTTATTAGTGCTTCTTGCAACTAGGAAATCACCACGAACAAAACCTCAAAACAGCATTGTTATATATGCTGATGTATATTATTAGTTGGGCCTCGGATGTAGAAATAAATTTGTTTGTAATATGTCATTGGAAGAATTAATATTTATTCAAGGGTATGTTTCACTCACAATACAAATCAAGCCTTAAGACAATTCTTGCTAAGAGGAACAGTGCCATATTGGCTCCAATCCCCCCCACACACCCAGAAGGCAGGAAAGAAAATGGTGCTCGAAACTCTCAGAATCCCCAGCTTCCAATTCATTCTGGCCATGCCCTATAGTGGTCCTGATTCTCAGGGGCTACTAAGGCTCCCTGAATAATACTTGAATCCCACTACAATTCTTCAATGTGGACGTATGTATTCTATTTGCATCCTAAATATACCTGTTGAGATCATCTAAATATGCTTCTGGTGATCCTATTAAAATATGTAAATGTATTGCTTTTGGATCTTTATTGCTGTAGTTTATTGATGACATTTTGTGTTACAGAGGAGTTTATAAGTGAGTTGCTTTTCCACTTTAAATTCTAAAATGTATGAGGCCAACAATTATGACTAAGGTATTTTATATGTAAGGAAACAGCCTGAAGTGATAAAATGCTTATGCATGCCCCATTCCCTTCTAAGACTTTTTTTTTTTTTGCATTCCCAGATACATATTCAAGTGTATGCCCAAGCTCCAGGATTAGATTTAAAGCAGATTTTATTCCAGACAGAGGACAAATATTTCCTCATGAAATTCATAAGGACATTTTAACTTGGTAACAACCAGCAGAGACAAATTGCATAGATTATTGAGCAGAAAAAATTATTTTTGGAAACAGTGTTTCTTATACTTCAGACATCTTAGTTTCCTTTTCTTCTTGTGCTACCACACTCCGACAAAAGCCACTGAAGGGAAATTTAAAAATTTCAGTTCACAGTTCAAAGATATTTTTCATCACATTAAGAAGCCAGGAAGAACAGGAATTAAAGCCCTGGCTGACATCACATTCACAATCAGAAAGCAGAGAGAGATGGATGCTTGTGCCCAGTCCACTTTCTGCTTTTCATGTATCTAGGACCCCAGCTGAAAGAATGATGACACCCACAGTAGATGAATTTTACTACTTCAATAATCTAATCAAAATAATCTATCACAGACCCACTCAAGGCCTTGCCTATTTCTTAAGAGGATCCAAATATCAAGTTGAAAATTTACACTGAGCATCTTCCTAGACAGCCTCAAACTCACTATTGTACTTAAGGATATACTTGAACTCCTGATCATCTTGCCTCCTCCTCCTTAGTGCTAGGATTGCAGCTTGTACCATGGGTGGTGGGAATCGAACCAAGGACTTCATTCATGCTACTAAGGAATGCTAACAATTTACTTACCTCCCCAGCCCTAGGGAAAAATAGCAAAGAAAGCATCTTAGTTATTTGAGAGAAATCAATGGATTTAAATTTAAGATCAACTGGATATAACATATGGAATCTCTTGCTTGCTGTTCTTTATTGTTTGAGAGTACACAACAGAAGTAGCCAGCACTAGCAGAAATGAACAATATGTAGTGGTTATTATTTATTGCCTTTAGCATAAAAATCCAAGTACCTATGGGAGTTGAAGAAACAAATTGACAAGATTAGATTAATGATGCTGAAAGAAAAGCTCACACTTCATCCTCTAGGCTAGAGAGTGGAGTTAAATGTCTCCAAATAAAGGGCAACATGAACAGTGCTGTTCGTTGGTTGCAGGGAATTGTTTGAAATTGTTCCAGAGAACGTGCAGAGCAGAGGCTATTCTGCAGATCAGTAAGGAATTGCTACAGAGACTCAGGTAAGAGGTACTGAGTGTTTACATAAATCTGTTCAGCAGGATTAATGAAAAAGACAGTCCTGAGTGGAAGAATTGACTAAATGTGTACATAGATACATGAAAATGAACACAGGCAAAAGAAAATGGCCAGCCAAAACATTTTAGCTTTTATGGCAAGACCAATGATTCAAACAAGTAGATAGTCTAAAAAGGAGATAGGAAGAGTAGTGTGATGGTAAAAGTCATTTTTTTATTTAAAACTTTTGAGAATTTTTTTACATGAGTGCAGTATCTACATCATCTCTAACTCTCTACCCTTCACCACTCCCTCCTGTTTCTCCCCCTTTCCCCTCAAACTTATGGCTTTTTAAATTACTATTTTTCAAATACACATGTATGTAAAAACAATGTGTCAAGAAGTCTGTTTAAGGTTCCCCCACCCCTTGGTGAGCTTATTACAGGCTCACTCCTGGATAAGACCAATCATCCTTAAGGCCTTTCTTTTTAAGCAGCTGCCCCTGAGAGGTTGGCAATACGGTGGTTTTAAAAAAGAAATTGTGGGTATAGATGTCAACTTGAGAATCATATGCTGTGAGATGGTATTTTAAGACTTAAGCGTTACTGAAAGTACAAGAGAAGTGAACGAGCTATTGGAAGTAATGAGGTAAGGGTGGAAGAAAACACTTTGAAGAACATTTATTGGCTGAGGAATTGAAAAAGAAAAGAGCTCACATTCCATGCTAGTGTTAAAAGTGTTTCCATAGCATTTCTCAATTTCATCAGTGAGATAATTCTGAGAAGTAGTGATCCTGAGAAAAGAAAGTCCAGAATGTTAGGCTCTGTCTTCTAAAAGTTCATATGTTAGGGGCTGGAGAGATGGCTTAATGTTGCAAGCACTGGCTGTTCATCCAGAGGACCCAGCTTTGATTCCCAGCATCCACAGAGTGGCTTACAAACATCTGTAGCTCTAGCTCCAGCAGATCCAGTGCCTTTTTCTGTCATCTATGGCAATAAGGTCTGTACATGGGACAAAGATATAAATGTATACAAAAATCTGTACATATAAAATAATAAATTTGTATTTTTAAGAAAGGTCAGTACAATATGTGGAGAAGTCAGGGATGGTGAGAAAAGCCCTAAGGGATAGATTAATAGGTTGCCTGTCAAGAATTTGGTTGCATAGCTCTCTTGTGAGTAAGTCTGCTTTCCTTCTATTTTCTTCCATAAATGAAAGCAGCCTGAAGTCCTCACTAGAAGCCAGCTTGTTATCAGTACCTTTATGATTTTGAACTTCCAGCTTTCAGAATCTGAAATCCCAAATAAATATTATTTTCTTCTCTTCATCCTCCTCCTCCTCCTCTTCCTCTTCCTCCTCCTCCTCCTCCTCCTCCTCCTCCTCCTCCTCCTTCTTCTTCTTCTCTGCTTACTCTTCAGTATCCATAGAGAACTAGGACTTAGACAGAAGTGGCAGACACCAATTAAAACAAAATCCAAATATCTTTTTCTTTTCAATACAGCACATCATACTAGATTGTCCTCATTCCAGTATGAGGGCATACTATTTCATGTCAATGGTTCTCAAAGGGGGGTGGGCAGTTCAAATAAAATTTTCTGGAGTCTCAGGAACCTGTAAAGCTTAAAGAATCATCTGCAAATGGAGAAGAGGTAGAAAAGAGGCCAGGGATGCAGGAATCTGTGATGATGTGGTGAAATCACCTTTGTTGACATAGCCCTAAACTATAGTGAGACTATGTTCTGACACATTGTGAGTATCTGTCCCTCCTACTGGTTTTATAAAAAGCTGGATTTGCCAAAAGGCAGACAAGAAGTATGGGCAGAGCTACCAGACAAATAAAATTCTGGGAACAGGAAGAGTAGAACAGAGAAACCACCAGAGAAGCCAGAGAGACACTAAAATGATATGCCAGCAGATGCAGAAAAAAGTAGAAATGCTGCTCTAAGAAAAGCTACCAATGTACCACAGCTCATGAGAAAGACACAACCCACAAGCTGTTTATTGCTCTGATTCTGTGCTCTATAACCCTTTTTATGTGGGGTTTATAAGACCCACGCTGGGCGCCATTTGTAATAAGATGTTTCTGGCCCAGCCTTTCAGGCCTAGCCCAGAGATTCAGTCCCACAGAAAGAAACAGAAGTTTATATTAATTTTATGCTGATTGATCTATGGCTCAGAGATTTTGCTAGGTAACTCTTCCATCTTATCTCAATCTATTTCTATTAATTTGTTTAGCCATGTGGCTTGCTACCTTGGAGCAGCATTTCAACTTCTTTCCTCTGTGTCTGCTGGCATCTCATTTGACTTCTCTTTGGTGTCTTTTCTGGTATCTCTGTTCTGCTCTTCATGTTCCCAGAGTTTTCTGAGTTTAGAAGCTTTGCCCTCACTTTCTGTCTGCCTCTGACCAATAAGTTTTTTATTAAACCAGTAGGAGGGACAGATATTTACAATGTACCAGAACATGGTCCCACTACATACCAAGCCACATGGCTAAATAGATTAATAAACATAGATGGAGATAAGATGAAAGAGCTAGCTAGGAATATATCTGAGGAATATATCTGGTGTCTAGTGAATCAGCATAAAATTAAAATAAGCCTTTGTGTTATTTGGTGCTAAATAGCAGTGAGGCTAAGAGTGAATCTAAACCTCTGGGCTAGGCTGTAAAGTCTGGGCCAGAAATGATGTACTATACTAATCCATTATTTCATTTGTTCAAGGAGTTTCTCAACCTCAACTTGTGCAAAGACTGTGGGCTCAAACATCCTGTGACAAGTGTCCTGGAACTATTTCTACAAGTCACTCATCTCTATAGGATTGAAATTATTCTATGAAAGATTCTTTTGTCTTCTGCAATGAATTGTATTTCCTAGCCCCAAAAGGATGGAGACATTTCTGTACTATTTGTTTCTTATGTTGTTCTCTTCAAAATAGTAATTTAGAGATGGCTTCAAGTCTAAGAGAGACAGATTTTCATATCACTCTAAAAGGATATAGCATGGCCTCCTAATTGTGGGGAAGAATTTTACTTCTTTTGGTTCCTAACTTACCAGGCAGTGGCTCCAATGTTGAGCAGAGAGTCTTTTAGTGAAGACATCATCCATCTCCAAAGAATTGTCAACAGAATAGTGAAACACATATGGAAATATTTTAGGTCACAATTCTAAAATACATTCTGAGTTTTGTCAGGTTTTCCACTTTTCTCTTTCTTTTTTTCCTGGACATACTAAGGGATCAGTTTCTCAATTCTGACATGAAGAAGGAATATTTGAATTTCTGCTCTAGTTCAGAAGTCATAGAAACAAACAATATTGAATTAAACATTGATGTAGATTTTAAACATATTCCACTATACTTAACATTAATAATCCCTTTCTTTTATAATTTAAAATATGGAGAACAGGTCATTCATGAAATTGAATTAACCATATATGGGGCAAGTTCCCCAAAAGATTAGATACATAAATTTAAGCACACTATTGTTTTCTAATGACTGTAAAGTCCTAGATTGAAAGAAAGAAAATACATATACATTTTACCAGATTCGGGCACAGAGATAATGGCTTTAAATAATGTTACTTTGATCTACTCCACCACTTTAGGAAGTATAAATTTTCAGCAGAATTTTATAAATGAACACAATGATGCTTAGAGAAATGAAGACATATAATAAAGACATAGGCTTTGGTTTCTGTTCCATTTTCTCAAAAAGCTATCTATACCAGGCCACCACTACCCAGAAAATTGGATTAGTGACACACAGGAAAAGCCTGTCATCCTGATTGATCTCTGTACTAATTAGGCTTTAATCAGAGAAGCAGAAAAGCTATGGATGTATATATCAATGGGCTATTATGCAGATCTTCAGGGCACATTGTTTAGGAACTGCTTTCACCTCCTGCATGAAGATGTGCCTGATGCTGAAGCAGACAGAATGACAAAGCAATATGAAGCCAGGGAAGTAAGTCAAGCTGCAGCCTTCAAGACCAGGCTGGGACCCACAATGTCAGCCTCCCATTACCTGCATGCTTCCAACTTTGATGATGGAGGAGTGTTGTGGGAAAAGTTGCTGTCCTTCCTCGCCAAGCTGGACACATACCTGGTTTACTGCATCAGTCAGTGAAGAAATCTATTATCAGGGTGCAGAAAACTTATTAAATACCTTCAACCCTATGAGCTTTAACTTTAGTGAAATCACATTAATTAATTCTATTCCTTTCCATGTCTTGTTCTAAAATAAGTCATTTCTTTGCTATAGACACATATTTTTTGCCTAGAATTTAAATGTTTTTACACTTGACATCTGTATTAGTTCATTAAGAAGTCCTTTTATGTAAAAGGTGACATTGGAAGATGCTTGCTTCTTTTGTTAAACTTCTCTTTGTTTTCTGATCTACTTTGCCTTCTCCAGCCTCCCCTCCTCACACACACACACACACACTGAAATAGATTTTTCTACACGTGTTCTTTCTTTGTTATTATTTTTCTTTTTTTTTTAAAGAGGGCTATGTTTATGACCTCACACAGTATTTTTAAATTACAGTTTCACCTCCCTCAACTCCCCTGAGATCTTCCCCATTTCCTAATCTGAACATACAATGTTTCTGACTTTCATTAGGTAACAAATGAACCTCTAAATAATAATTATTTAAAAAATAACATAAAATAAAAGCTAACTTAAACAGGATAAAACAAATCAATGAACAAATAGAGGAAAAAAGAGCCAAAGAAAAAGCATGAGAAACACAAATAGACTTGAAGACCCGCATGTTCATGCACGTAGGAATCTCATAAACACACAAACATGGAATCAATAATATGTATGCAAAAGACCTGTAAGGTTAAAAAATGCCCCGAGAAAACATTATGAGTCAAGGGGCTTCAAAGATGCTATTGAATTCATTTTGCATTGGCTTTCGACTGCCAGAAATGGGGCCCGCCCTTAAGAATTGTTTGTTTCCTCAATGAGACTCTATTGATGAGAAATAATTTTTTATTTACAAGTGGTTATCAATCAGCCATGTCTTTTTTCCACCATTATGCTGTGCACTTAGGTAGGTCAGTGGGTTTTTGTTTCATGAACTTTTTGGTTCTTTTCTTGTACAATACAACTTTAATTAATCACTGCAGCTTTGTACTGAGTATCAGGAAATTAGGAGAGAAAAACTGTCCTCTTTTTCTTTTGTGAGTGTGTTAGATGATTTTAGTCCTTTGCATTTCTGTGTATTCTATTATTCCTTTTACAGCCTTTAATATAAGACCACTGACTCTGAAACTTTTTTTCGACTTGTACTATCTCATAAAGCAAGACAAACTTCAAATTATTGTTTTCTGTTTCCTACAAGTTTCTAAGTGTATAGTCACTGAGCTTTAATAGATGTATACATCTATTTTTTAAAAACATGTCAAATTTACAATCATCACACGATGGTTCTCCTCATTTCTCAGCTCCATCCCTAATGGAGTAATCACTACTCATGCCAGGTGCTGTGAATCATTCATTCCTTACAAAGCTGAAGGAAAAGTACCCTCATGTTTCCTTTCTTATTGATAATGTAGATAATGAAGGAGAAGTAGCTTGCCCAAAGGGTAGATGTTGAGAAAGTACTAGATATGGCAAACTCCTTGTAGAACTTTTTTTTTTATATTTTCTTTTCTTTTTGAGATTATAACATAATTATATCATTTATCCCTTACCTTCCCATATTTTTTGACAATTTCATACATGATACATGAGTGGTACATTCACATCAGTTTCATACTACAATTTCCCAGCCAAATCTCATGTCTCAACAAACTCCCACTGAACTTTATAGCTTCTTTGTTGATTTTTACACACACACACACACACACACACACACACACACATACACACACACACACACGGTGAGACAAAGAAATATCTTCTGAGTCTTCTTAGGATTACACATTGATATACGTGTTTGGGAATGATTGACACTTTTTTGATCATTTTTAATTTCTAGGTTTGTATGCTGGGTGTTTCCTTAGTTGCCACTAATTTTTT
This sequence comes from Sigmodon hispidus, assembly GCA_004025045.1. NCBI lineage: Eukaryota > Metazoa > Chordata > Mammalia > Rodentia > Cricetidae > Sigmodon > Sigmodon hispidus. Next base: position 178,058 of record PVIH01000799.1, read on the forward strand.
TTTATGACCCATAGACTTAAAAACAAGGTCTCCACATTGTCAACCCTTTCATTATCTTTTCTATCTCAGTTCTATTATTTAAATAATTTTATTATTGACTGCTGCTAATTGTACTTCCTCAGAGAAGCTGTTGCAAGGTTTATCTTTTCGAGCATGTTCACATTTGTTTTACGGGCTGTACACATTCTGCTCTAAAAATCATTCATCCGACCTTGAGTAGGACAAGTACTTTCCAGTGATTTGATGGTCATTTCTATATATAGCCATTCGATGAAGTGGCCTGGATGTGTTCTAGTCTATGTTTTCATTGATCTACGTGCACTGTCAGAACTGAGAGATGTGTTTTACAGTTTGTCATTATGTCAATGGGGTTTGTAGATTTTCATGTCATTGTCAAGGTTGATACTTACATTTAAAGGTAGCTTTGTTATAGATGTCCTGTTCAGAGGCCATGTGTTATATACTAGTGGCTCTCTTCAGTTTAAAAGATACTATTCTATGACTGAAATACCTAATAAGTCTCATTTTTAGTTAGTAATGGCCTCATACATCTCCATCTATTGGTTCATGATGTTATTATTGTTTGTAGACAATATTCAACTGGATTTGAAAAAAACTATGATGATTTTTAGTTTAAACTTACTTATGAGTCTGCCTATGGAGCTGATGATTTGTTTATATTTATTATTATTGCAGATTCAAAAGTTCTTTTTCTACCATCACACTTTTAATTTGTGTGTGTGTGTGTGTGTGTGTGTGTGTGTGTGTGTGTGTGTGTGTAACAGGTGGTCTGTCTCTACAGGAATATATATTTTTTTTCTGTCCTATTATGGTCTATAACTTATATACCTTTCCAAAATCAGAATCATACCTGGCGCTTCCTCCTTACACATATAAGCTCTTTAGAATATTAATCGTATCTTCTGTTTCCTGGTGTGTACATTACTGTCAATCTGCCCCTTTTACTAGGCAGCAAGAGTTAGTATTATTGCCATTTACTTCTCTTCTTACTTTCTTTACAGACCAAACTTAAGTCATTTGTTTTTCTTAAAATGCTTCCTTCAAAGCTGCCTTGCAGCCAATGTCTGGTGGGCTTTACACCCCAGTTTTCACTGTCTGGAACCATCACTCACTGGCTGTCCTCATTGTGAGTGTGTTCTAGACACACCGAGTGTGTTCGCAGCATGAGAGAATGGCACCAAAAAATGAAATAATACGTGGCAGCCGATCCCTCCCCCCCTTCCCTTCTCCTCTCTGTCTCTCTCTGTCTCTCTCTGTCTCTCTGTCTCTGTCTCCCTTCCCCCCCCTCTTTCCACCTCCCCCTCCCTTCCTCCCTTCTCCAGATATTCAAACTTCCTAAAATAAACTCTCTGTGTGGCACCTAGCAGTGAGTATGTGAATGTCTCTCCTACACACGAAAAACTAGCACTCATCCCTCAGTGATAACTCTCTGGATGCTCAGTTCTAAACTGAAGACGAATGTTCTCCTTTCTAATAATTATCTCACTGTCCTGCCTTTCACTTCTCTTATGAATTCTGAATTTATTCTGTTCTTTTGTGTTCTGCCTGTCTGCCTTTATATATCCTTTTGTCTAATATAATTTTCAGGTCACTACAGTGTATCTACAGGTAAGATTTTTTTTTTACTTTGTTTCAATATGTTATGTTTCACCATTTGTGAAAGTATATTTGTGACCAGATCTATAAAGTTCACACCATCATCACCATCCATAATCTCTATTCTTTTCTCTTGAGATTTTTAGTTAGCTGTAAGTTAGATTTAATTCCCTCTGAATTATAAAATGACCTTTATTACTTTTAGCCTACTTTGCAGTATTAGTTTACATAATTTAAATATATATTTGTTTATTAACTTTTTTCAATTTTTATGATTTTCGTTTGACCGGCTCCTTTAAAAAATTGTGAAAATTATATTTTCAGTTCTAGAAACATCAGTGTTTCTTATATGTTCACTTTGAAGGGCTACTGTTATCAATGATTTGTCTTTTAAAACAATATATCAGTCATTCCATTTTTCTCCAGACAGTTCTCACTGTCTATCATTTTGTAAACTGAATGAATTTATTGTTGGTTCTTTCAGCTGAATTCCATTTTTTGAGACAGGGTTTCTCTTTGTAGCATTGGTTAGCTGTCCTGGAACTCTGTAGACCAGGCCACACCCTCTAACTCACATAGATCCATCTCCATCTGCCTCTAGAGTGCTGGGATTCAAGATGTATACATCCACGGGCACTTGGAATGTCGCATTTTAATTTCATAGCCCCTAGCTGGCTCAAAATTCACTAAAATCAAAGCAATTTTCTCATTGCCAATTACCTCTGGGAAGGACTCATCTACATACTCCAGCAGGTGACCTGCTGGTTCTGGATCATTTTATCTTAGAAGCTGTGAGACTATTTTGCTAAAAACAAAAATAAACACACAAACAAATAACAACAAAACCCAACAACAACAACAACAAAAAGCTCTCTGTGCTTTCACCTTGGCTTTCCTAGGTTCCAAGTCAGGTTTCTTGTGACCAGTGTCCCAGTAACCCTGACTCAATCTGGGACCCATTCCCATTACCTTTCCTGCTCTGAGCAAGGGAGAGTTTGCTAAAGATCTCCCTATATATCTATACATAGGTCTATCTTAAATAGTATCTTCTGACCAGGATTTAATAGCTACAACAGGAGAATTCAATGTTTCTAGTCTTGTCTAAATACTGAAAGCAGATTCCTGCCTGTTTATATTTTACAGTATTTGAAAACTCTCCATTGTGTGAGTCCCTGTCTTTAACCCCAGAAAAACATCAACAAGAGGGTCTTATTTTCTTGATACTGAGCAATAGGTCAATGATCCAGAACACCAGATTCAAGATTATCTCTTGATAGAAATTAGAAATCCTAGGAAAGATAAGCTTTTTGTTTGCATTCTGGAATGCTCACTGACAGATATCTCTGTATTTCTGAGCTGATTGCATAATGAATAGAATGAGGATCTCTCTGGACCAGCTCATCATACTGTGTTTGGAAGCAAGATGGGGATCTGCATTGTGTGAGCTCTGTAATAAGTTTCACACAGAGTTAATATTTAGAGTCTTCTTGACTGTCTGGCCCTACCATGAAATAAAAATTTTTAAGAAACCCCAAACAGTTTTGTAAACACTGCTTTTTTTAAATAACAAATTTCTGCTCTTTATAACCAGGGCCTTTTCAGGTACAATAATCTTACTTGTTGATGAGCATCAACCACCTTGGAGAGAGGAAATAGTGGGTAAATTCTCATCAGACAGTTCCATCTCAAAGGACTCTGAATCTCATTAACATGAAAGGAGGGAAACACCTATTAGAGCCTTTCCACTTGAGGAAGAAAAAGTCTTCTAAATAATATTTAGTGATTTAGTATTTCTGTAACATACTATGAAGATTAAAATATTTAATCTTTCCATTTTTAACTGACATAAAATAATATAAACTACAAACTCCCAGGATGCCCAGTATAATATATGGGCGTGTTCTGCAATGCTTAAATTAGGTTAAACCAAGATATTCCACAAACATTTATTACTTCTATATAGTGAAAAAAATAAAATCTTTTTCACTGTTTGTTGGTGTTTTGTGTTGTGTTGTGTTGTGGTTTTTTTTTTTGTTTTTTTTTTTTTAATTGAAGTGTGTCCTATGTTACTGTGGTCTAGGCTCCTTGTCTGTGTGATAACATTTGGGACATTCTTACTTCCATCTCTTGCTTAGTGCTCACTGAGTAGCCTCTATCCTATGCCAGTATATATACCATTCTTTCTGTTCCCAGCTTCTCTATGATCAACAGTTTTAGATTCCACATGTGAGATCTTGGACTTCACTTTCTGAGCTTGGCTCGTCTGAGTTACCATGTTGAACCCCTGTTCCACTCACATTGGTGTCAATGCTAGGGTAGCACTCTTTTTGGTAGATGCACAAAAATCTTTTGTATATATAATATATAATTAATGTTTGTCAGCAGATGGACAATTTGCTTTAAGTGATGTGAAAAGTGCTGCAATGATCATGGAAATGCAAATGTCTCTCTGATTCTATCCTTTGGGTTCCTTATGCAGTAATGGGATTGCTATGTCATAATGTAGCTCTATTTGGTGAGAAGCCTCCATGTAGTGGTTGCTGTTTATTGCTTGTGTGTGGCTCTAATGATTTACATCTTCACCACTTGGGTCCAAAGTTACTTTGTGTTCACATCCTTGTTAGCATTTGTTATCTTTAGTCATTTCAACAACAGCCATTTTTGCTAGAATGGGGAAAGACCTTGCTGTGGTTTAATTTGTATCCCTGGTGATGAATACTAATTAGTCTGACAGTTTCTAGTTTCAGATACTGAGAACCAGTAGTTTTTCAGTGTAAGAGGCTGGATGCTTCAGCTGTCCCAGCCTGCCTTGAAAGGTCTTGCTATAGGGCCACTGCTCTCCAGTCAGTGTTGGAAGGCTGGTAAATATGGCGTTTGGTGTCTGTGTTAAATACAGTAGCAGGGGCAGCCATGAGCAGATATATTTGCTAGGAAGATGTGGTTAGTTCCAGATTCAGTCTAATTGCCTAACAAAGTTAGCTAATACATCCATCGTTTTCAAGTTGTTTCTATTGTGTTATTGATTTTTGCAATTGTTTTGTAGCCTAGAAATCAGTCTCTTACAGAGAGATCATTTAAGAAATGAATTCTAATTTTGTAGCTTATGTGTGTATTCTGTTGCTTGTTTTTCTACCTAGAAACATTTTTATTTGACGCAATGCCATCTGTCCATTGTTGCCTGTTTCCTGGATTTGGGGCTTATTCAAACCTTTCTTTCCCACCCTACCATCACAAAGCCTATCTCCTATGACTTTTCTCCACTAGTTTTAGGTTTTCCATTTATGTATTTAGTCCATTTGAATTTTTAAAATCTAAATGTGATAGGACATCTAGTTTCAAACTTCCATGTGGCAATCAATTTTGTGGCAGTTTTGCTGACTGTTTATATTTTGTTTCTTTGTTAAAAATGATTTTGCTTCTAGGAGTTTCATGGTTCCCTAAACATTGCAGTTTATCTAGTTTTCTCTAGTTCTGTGAAGGGCATCATTAGTGTTTACAAAATTTTCTGACTCTTTAAATCATTTTGAGTAGTATGGAATATGGATATTTACAAATATCTCACCCATAAACATTGGATGAAATTCTGCTTCTTTTCTACTTCTTAAATTTTTTCTCAGTCACTTAGAATTTTTATTTTTGAGACATTTTAATTATTATTTTAATGGAAAAATTTAATTGTGTGAACAGTTTCATGGTATTGACAGGTCAACACTAAGGAGATAAGACTCAGTTCTGAAGGCTTGGTATCAATTTCCACCTTAACTGTTGATGGAGAAGTAAGCAGAGGACTAGATAGCTAACTCTTTTAAAAAGTGATATAGAAACATTAGCTGAATCTTTGACTCATTCTGTTTGATGAATAAAGAATTGAGAGTCAGGTAAAATCATCAACCTTAATCTCACTATCTCATCCTAAAAATAGTTTTTGTGAATCCCACTACAAGAACAGCATACTAATATTTATTTGTTTTTATTTCTCAGCTGAACTATCCTCATTAAAACACAAGTAACATAAGCTATTAGTTAAAAAGAATGATTGAATTTTTAAAGAATCATGGGCTCAATAGCCACATGGCCAGGTATAAAGAGGCTGTGGACTTAACAGCCTTTGTGATAGAGTCCAATCACAGAATTGTTTGAGAAAGAGCTAATAAAGTCTCAGTTGCCAAAACTTTAGAAAGCCAAGACATAACATAACACAAAAAACACTTTATTAGTTATTCCATAACTTGGAAAATTTTGCTAGAGCACTTTAAAAATTGTGCTAAGTGGCAACACTTAAAATTTCATTCACTTTTGCTGTCAGCACAGTCATAGGTAAAATATAAAAAAAAAGTCCTTTTCAATTACTAAATTTTAATATTTTGCCTAAAAATTGAATTAAGTGAGAGAAAGTAAATTTTAAATCATGATGATACATATTTAATTCTCTATTTTAAGGATATATTTTAAGACTATTTTCCTTAAAGGTAAAATTTAAAATATTTCTTCTATTCTAAACATATTTTTAAAATCCAACACATTTATTTTAATATTTTTTGCTAATTTTGTATGCATTGTGACCTTTTCTTAGTTTCAAACATACATGTTTTAAGTTTATTGGCTCCCATTTTATTAAATGATTTTAATGGTGATATTTAACCCAGACTGTGGCCCCTCCCTAATTGATCGTCTATTTTCCCATCACTAGGTGTGTGCATTCTGAATTCTTCACTCTAATTATTGAAGGATATTATTATTTGCCCTTCTCAATGATTTGTTGAAACCAAATCACTGAAGCAGAGCATATTCATCTTTTAGACTCCTAATGTATTGGTAAATGGTTCTTTAGATAGTTTGCCTCATGACAACAATGTCATTACAGTCCCCAAATGACAGTGGTTCACAAAGACTAGATGTTGAAGGGAGTCACTGTAAATATACCTGCTTGGTGTTTCTGGGTCTTTCTTTGTCTTTGACATAATATGTTCAAGTAGACAGGTTACCCTCAAATGAAGAGAGTAGCTTTCCGTATGTTTATGCTTCTGATGCAGCAATGAAATGCAGTAGGGAAAAATAATTCAATTTCAATTGGAATGAAGGATCCACAACTGTCAGACATTCTAAGCTCTCATTTTCTTAGTTGCTATTGGTAAATCTGTGTGTTTAAGTCTAGCACAAACATCACAGGGTGTTGAGTTGGTCTCATTTACGAGGTTTAATGTGGTAACACGGAATGCTGAATGTGCTCATTTGTGTCCATTTTCAAGTTTTAGCTCTTCCAATTGTATCTTAAAAGGCCCACTTAGACTTTTTTTTAATTACTGTTCGATATCAAAGTTGTTTATAGCATAAATGTATGCGACATAGTGACAAAGGAACTAAGACCATTTTCTGTAGACTGTCTTCAACAGGATCTCATAGTCTGGCTTGTGTGCTTTTCTTATTAACTTATTCCTTAATTTCTTACATAATATATTCTGATCATACCTTCCCCTTGTCCTCTCTTGTCTCTCCCCCTTTACCCACCAGCGTCTCATGTCCATGCCACTTGTGTGTCTTTGTGGTTTTGTTTGTATATTTTTGCTAAATTTCTCACAAGGTGGAAATGCGTGAGATGCTGACATCAGACTTCTGAGGCCCAGCTGCTGCAGCTGCATTGTGTGGAATTGAATGAGACCCAAGCTGTACTTCCTTTCTGCTGAGATGTTGACTGACAAGGGTGGGTCAAATTCACTCCTTGGTTTCCCAGATCTCTCTGGGTTTCTCAAGGTTGCCAGAGAAGCTGTGTGTGTGTGTGTGTGTGTGTGTGTGTGCGTGTGCGTGTGCGTGTGTGTGTGTGTGTGTGTGTGTGTGTGTGTGTGTGTAGGGGAAACAGGAATTCCTTTTGGAAGGGTGACAATCGTTCTCTGTCAGCCCAGCAGCCCAAGAAGAGCTTTGAGTCTCAGCAGATGTTCTTTGCAGCAATTTGATGAAGTCAATTATAAATGCTTCTGCCAGAGATCAGCTTGCTTTTCTTTTCCCCGCATTATAAAATGCTGACTGCTTAAGAAGGAAAAACAATCCTCAGCCCCCACCTTCCTCATGTCCCTTCACTGCCCCACCCCTTCCTCTAAAGAAGAGAGAAGGAACTCTCTTATTCCAATTTTGTTTGAATTTGCTCATTAAAGTGATTTGTTCCCCAACCCCTCAAATCTATTAAAATCTCCATAGTCAGGTCACATCTAATGAAAACTAAAGGTAAAATATATAACAAAATCTATATGAAAGATTTACACTGAATTTTACTGTGGTTTTAATTTAATAGTCAGAACCTTATTTATGCCTTAAGCTAAAAGCTCATGAAACCCAGACTTCCTCATTACAAATTCTTCTATATTATATTTGACCTTGAAATAAGTAATTTTCTGCCACAGGTAGAGAATTTATTTATAATGTCTCTTTTTCTTTCAGAATAAATGTTTTTGTTCCTGTCTTTGATGCCATTGCATGATGAGGATGTTTAGTCATCTGCATATGATACACTCTGGCTTTCCTAACTTTATGTTAAAGTAATTGCACATGACTTCTTGGAAGCGCATATATTTTATTTCAGAAAAGATTTTATCTGCTTATTTACAGCCTAAACAATACATGACAGGTCTTTCTGCACAGAATAGGACCATGTTTCATGAAACATATTTGTTATATTATATTTATTGTATTATATTATTGTATTATTTCATCAAAACAAATTAAATTTTTCTTTTCTTGTTGGAGCATCTTATTGTTTGAAAGTATAAGCAGCCATTTAATAGGTTAATCCAAAAAGTTGTGAGAGAATGGTCTGTTTCCTTTAAGCCACAAGAAGAGTGATGTTATTCTCATCAGAACAACCTGACTGCAGGGTTTTCTGAACTAGCCAAAGAAAGAGAACTTGCCTTTCTAAACTGAGAACAAACTTGTAACAACAACAACAACAACAACAAATCAGATTCATTCCTCCTGTCCATCTTACGGGAGGCTGGTAAGGTTCAGGGTGATTCAAGGAGGAAAAATTGCAGAGAAAGAGGAAAGCAGCAGTGCTCTCTTGAAAACAAGATGGGGGCGTTATTTAGGAAGAAATATTCAAAAGTATTTCAGCCCTCACACTTCACATATTTTAGCTGTGAGGTCTTGGAGCACAGCTAAGAGAAAAAAAAATCACAAGCATGTTTTCCTGTAGCATAAAGAGTGAGGTGGAATATACAAATGCTGTAGTTTCAGAAATGGACATGATTTGCTTCTACCTCAGATTACCATGCATTACTTTCCTGACAAGCCAGCTACTGTCTTTAGATTTTCCACTGAGTATAAGGAGAAGCACTGCCTTACTCAGGGGACTCTAGGGCATGTCTTTGGTGGCTTGCCAACCCTAACGCTGGGCACCCTCAACCAAAGGAAAAAAAACTATCAATTTGTCTATTTTAATTATTCTTTACTACTGTGAATATAGAAAATTCATTTTTTCAATGTTAGCTAAATATAAATCATACTCTTCAGCAGTGAAAAGCATCACTGCCTGTTAGGTTTTCCTGGGCTTTGATTTCATTGGCATTGAAACACATATTCTTATTTTTTCCTAAAAATAAGTCAGTTGTCCTTTCTAAATGTAAAAATGGTAATGTAATATAGTATTAATATATATCACTATACACAAAATCAAGGTATTATTTTAAATACACTCTAGTTTATCACTTCACCCATCTCAACATCTACCCAAACAGTCCTGTGCCTTGTACAAGTAGAAATGAATAACTCTCTGATCATTATATTAATACAGATCAGTCAAATAAATGAATAGTTCATTGGCATTGTTGCATTAGTTTTTTTTTAAATTTTTTGGCCAGTTAGTTGGTTTAAAAGCACAGATGTAAATAGATCAAGGTAAGTGTGTGAGATGTGGCATTGAATGAGAGCATTACACACATTGAAGCTACCTTAGAAGTTCTCAAAAGCACTAAGAGAAGAGTTTTAAACATTGAAATTGCATTTCTTTTAAAAACAGAGAGACTGTGAAGCAGGATCGAATGAGATCACTGAAGGACCCTCATATTGTGACTGGGTGAGATGGTCAACTAAATAACACATTACTGATGTCAGCTCTCCATTTCTGAACCATTCTATCTAAGCAGATGAGATTGAGTTCCTGTGTATAGAATGTTAATTCTCAATCACAAGGAGAAATCTGCCAGCATCCTTCATTGCAGCTCTCCTCACTGTCTTTTTATTGCTTTGTCTGACACATTCAGCGTTGTAAACTTTGGAAAGTTTGCTTGTTACCTCCAAGATCCTCAGTGGTTAATAATCTCCTTTAACATACAAATTCCTCAGAAGAAAAGTCTATATGACCTTTTCATATAGTCCCATGTTACAATCAATAAAGAAAAATTTGTCCCATATTAATTTTATGTAGATAGGTCAATTATCAAATGAGAAAAAAAAACTATCAATAAAGAAGAAAGAAGTTCTCCACCTTCTAAATACCTTTTCTTTCTTGGCATTTCAGTATTCTCCAACTTTTCTCTTACACATTGGGTTGTCATGTGCAGTCCCATTTTTAAATAAACACTGTAGTAAGAATCTCCTAAATGTAAGCAACTGTACAAAGGAACAGATTAAGGGCTAGAGAGAGAGTTATTTCACATTGTTTTCAGTGCATGCAACTATTTAAGGATGGTAACCAAAGTCTGCTCGCAGTTGCCATTTTAGCCCTAAAATACTGATGGAAAACTACTTTTAAAAAAAGGCTGTGCCAGATTTATCTATATGCTCTTCATTCCCTATGGAAAAAATCAGAGGTCATCACTGCAAGTTTACTCGTGACACGGGCAGGCAGGGAGCAGAAGACGGAAGCTGTTATAAAACCACTGCATCCACAGAGGTGGACAATTGCCAACGCCTGAACTGGGTTAGGCAGAGGCCAAGGTGAGCAGGAAACAGGTTGCAGTAGTGACGTAGGGGAAGCTTGCTGGAGCTGTGTGTCTCTCTCACTTAACACAGAACTGAACCACTAATGTCTAGTACAACAGAGACTCTGTGATTACTCTGGCACATACATAGTCTAAGTGTTTTTCAGATCCTAGCTGTCTTTAATTAATAGGATGACCATTAAGGCTAATAGGATAAGGTTAGTGGAGAATTGGTTGATATGAAAATTCAAGGACTTTTGAATAAGGAAAGACAACAAAACACTTTTTGTTTTCTAGTTACAAGTATAGTTTTTCTTTATGAATAATTTCATAACGCATGACTTCAAGGTGTCTTCCCATTCAGTCCCCAACAGTTTGCAAATAAGAAAATTCTACAGCCAGTCTAACTTCTGGCCTGAACTTCCCCAAATCCTGCCCTTACAATTATAATATTGAATGAAAATATTGATGTGTGCTAGATTATCAGACATCATGATATTAGCATTATCAGGAAACCAAAGTTTCAGAAGGGGAAGAAAGGTTAGCGAACAGGAAAGACAAGGATGAGGAGCCAAAGAAATAAAGGCCAATTAAGACTGATGATGAGGGGGAAGCACCTAGCCTTCTCCTCACCCAACAGGGTAGCTTTCAGCCCCAATTGAAATAGCTTCTCTTTGCAGCAGGTGGAGACCATTACAGAAATCTATAACTGGTCAAAATAAGAGAAGAACTGACCGTGGGATACCCATCCCAGATTCATACACGTACAATACAAGCCCGTCGTCCAAGACTCGGGGGAAAACCTCTAAAGAGGGAGTATAACAATTATATGATCCAGTGACTAGGAAAGATGTTGTCAGAGAGGGTCTTCTAGATATGATACAGTGCTTCACACACAAAATCTTAACATTATTGTTACCTAAACATGTTCTGCACCATGACACAAGTTGACATACCAACACAGATAACGTACATTTCACAAGATCTCACCCCCAAAATGAGCTACAGATAATTAATTACTAGTAAGAGAGGGGTTATCAGCCTTCTGTAATCATGAGCCATGATAGATTATCCTATCTCAAGTGGCTGGCCCTACACAAATACACAATGAGAAACACTAAATGGACTCATCAGGCTGTGTTATAAATGTGTGTTATTGTTACATACACATATACATGTAACTATAATAAAGTAGAGGTCATGAATTTGAGAGGAATTAAGAGGCAGAGGAAGAGTTGAAATAGAGAGCATGTGGTATGAAAATGATATGAATACAATCTTCATATATGAGATTTTCAACAATAAATTTTAAAAAATCCCCATTAAGAGCAATGTAATACACAGCTACCAGAGGTGACAGTGTCTGGCATCTATATCATAGACATTTGTAAATTATGATATGCCTATCTTTATATTAACTTCAAAATTCCATTGAAGTTAAAAATATTGAAAATGTGAGTAACCAAAATAGCAAATACTTATGTGGAAAATCAAGTATTCAGAAAACAAAAACATTTTCAATTAGTACTGTGTTTATTAATATGCTAAACACCACATTTATTGTAATTGTTTAATCAAGCAATACACCATTAAAATTTTTACATCGATATGCATTGAGGTTTTTTTTTTGCTTTCTAGTCACATATTTTGACATGTCATTATTTTATTTTAGTTTTGTTAATGAAAAAGGGGAATAAGAGAAGCATAGCAGTCACCAACTTCTCATCTTCACTCATCTGTACATTCACTCGTATTCATGCATTCTGTTGGAAGGTGATGTTCACTGTTTGAGAGGAAGTGTTGAGATTTCTCGTTCGTAGGATCTCAGCCCTTTCAGGGAACAGTTTCATGCTTAAGTTCTTGTATCTCTACTATGTTAGAAGATACAATGTTTTAATTTGTAACTACTCTGATTTTTTTCCAGAAAATGCATGTACATTAATGGGCAGAATAGTCTGTGTTGATATTTTGAATGACAAATTTGTTTACTTATTTTAAAAGTTGGCACATTATTTGCATCAATAATCTTGAAATATAAAACAATATGAAGAAAATCAATAAAATCAACTCATTTGGGGCATGTTCTTTCTCTTTTGGATATTTCAAATTTATGCTACTGTGCATATGTCAGAATATTATCATTATTTTAGTTAACACATATCTGCCAGCAAACTAACTTGTTCTTAGCATTGGGCAATTCTTTTTAATTTTGTTTTAGAATACTTGGGTTTGGGGCAACTACAAGCTTTTCCTACTTAATGAAATGGACTTTAGAGTGCAGAGGTCTTCATACTTGTAATTATGATTTTTGGATGCAAGTTTCATTATAAAAATAAAATAAATAAAATTAAATAAATCTCCCAGTCACTTTAAAGAAAGCACTTGAAAGATGTTCATGTATGGAGGATTTCCCTATGCCATTTAATAGTATTTGATTTGTGCCAATCACGATTATTTTTTATAGCTGTCAAAGAAAAGCTATTCTGTTCTTCATCTATTTGAACTGATGGCTCCATTCTTGTTGGCCACTTAGTTTTGTACACAGTATATTTGATTTTATTTCACACTCTCTCCCACCTTTTAGTGGCTGTTTCTTCGTTTTTTGCTTTTATTTCTAGTTCATGGACTCTTTTCCAAGACCACAGATAATACAATTCATAGCTATGACAACCCCAGCCTCCAGTACAAAACAGCCAACTCATAATCTCCCCTTTGATCATTAGCACACTAAGCATACATGTCCCAGAATGAACTCTGACATTTCTGCAAAAGTGCTCCTCCCACAGTGCTTCTGATAAAACAAATGTCATAAATCTGCTCTCAAATGCTTAGGCCAAAATTCCTCAGGCCATCCCTGAATGTTGTTTTCTTTTCCAAGCCTGGCATTCAACCTATCAGTCGGTCTCAATATATGTCTAATCTCAACACAAAAATACCTTCTTTACAAGATGCTATCCCTGACTCTACCACCTTTTCTGTCTTCACCATGACTCATCTATGTGGACCCTCAGTGATTGGCAGAATTATCAGCACACTATGAAGTAAACCCCTTGAGGACCAAAGCTTTGGATACCTTGTTCTCTGCTATTCCTGTAACTTTAGAATAATTCTGAAACACAAAATACATCCAGTATAACATAACTGAAAGAATCAACAATTCATCACCTAAGCTGAGTCACAGAATTATAGTTTTAGGTGACTGTTGAGCAGCAAAGCTGTGAAAAGGATGTGAGGATGCCTCATTTCCACAGCATCCTCCCTAGAACTAGCTGCCTCTCTTAAACATCTTATTCCTAGAGTAACCTTCTGATTTCCAACCCATAGAAAAACCTGAAGTTACATAGTTAATTTTAAGTAGTTTTCCTGGTTTCTATTTTAATTTATCATTGTCCCATTATCATTGCAAGATCTTGTGAATTAATTATTCCCAAACTAGTTGATATCTTTTCTTTTAGAAATGGATTGTTCTCATATTGCAATATCTCATTCATCATCCTACATTCAATCCATCAGTGATTAGTAGATGGCTTTGAATAGCAACATTAAAAGAATACAAACTAAGCTATGTACTAAGGCAGGGTGGAATCCTCCTTTCAAGTTTTGTCTAGTTGGTAGAATTTGAGCTCTTGTATTTGTAGGTCTGAGATGTCTGCTTTACTGACGGCTGGGACTATGCTCAACCTCAAGAAGCCACTTCTCTCCATGCAGCTGCCTACATCGCTGAGGTGGAAATGAAGCCAAAGGGAATATCTCTTTTGATATATTTCTCTATTGCTAGCCAGCAAAAGTTGCTAAAGAATTCAGATGTCTCAGACCATGAACATGAAGTTGAGTGGTAGATGTGTCTGGAGGAGTTAGAATTGGAGCATGGAGAATTAGTATTAGGATAAAACCTCATTATATAAATTATCAAAAAATAATAAATATATTTTGATAAGCATTCAGTTGACTAGGCCAGCTCATTCTAGCTACCTTCTCCTTCACCAATGACAGGAGTACTAGCTCTTATTTACAAGATTGGCTCTACATTAAATACAATAGAGCACCTGCCGTTTTTATCCACATTTAAATTTCCAAGAGTCACAATGCTGAGCATGGACAGATAGGAAAAGCAGTAGAATCACAACCCAGGTACTCATTATAGTCAAAGAATTTTCTATACTGGTGGTCTTTCCCTTTCAACATTTCCATTAATTGTGTGAGTGGAGAAGCAGTTCATATGAACTTCTAGAAGATTCCATTGGCTGTTTAGTTTAAAGGATTTATGAACTGAAATTTATTTTTAATTGTATGATCTCCAAGCTCTGACATAATTATGAAGAATATCATAACTTATTTGACCAAGAAATTTTTTTTCATGCCTGAGTGTTGGCTAGCATTCATTGGTATTCAACATATAGTTATTTACTTCCAGGGTGTTTCCAGATTGGTGAGTACCTGAAAGTCACTACATATTTTTTATATAATTCTTGCTCTGGAGTTTTCATTGTCAGTAATGGCTTTATAATAGAATCACCTGCACAAAATTTTAAATGACTGATGTCTATGTCACTGGGTTTCATCAGCAGAGAGTGGAGCATACCTATGCACTCCATACTATGAGGCAGATATTACTAGGAATCACTTAGGAATAATCATCAGACATGTACTTGCATGGGATATTCTAGAAGCTAAGGAATATACCAAATGACATTTTATTTAATTATTGTTATAATTCAGTGGTCACAATAACTAGACTTCCTTACAAAAGTGAAAATTGAAGGTTTAGAAGACAAGCAAATTGTACAGAGTCTTTAGACAGAAGCAGAATGTGACACTAATACCAGATTCACAGCTTACGACCATCTTTTCTCTCTCTGGGCCTGTGGTTATATGATGAGCCTGTCTATAACTGTGGCATTCTTGTTTATTGAAGTAGGAATTCCAAGTCTTGCTGAATTGAGAGCACTGAGCTAACTCTGAATAAAGAGACTAGGTAAAAAATGGGCCAGGAGCTGAACTTATCGAGCAGTAAGTTCCCAATTGGGTAATACAAGCTTTCCATAAGCACCATATTGCATAACCAAATAATGTCTAGGCAAATACATCAGAGCCTGCTGAAGAAGCTGGTTCTTCTACTACACAGGAAAAGGGCACCTTGTAATTTCTGTCCATTTTGATTAATTTCTCTCTTTGGGTATAATAATGGGAGTTTGGATTTTAAATGTTAGAAGCCAAGACCCAATAACACAACAGATGTTCAGGCTTATTGAAACTTAACATGTTTTTAAAAAGACTCAGCAACCATACAAATACTAGGTCCAAAGCTGAGGCAAAAGATTAATACTTAAAGTTTGGAAAATGCAATTTTTTCTCAGTCATCCCTTAGTATTACACATAGCTCTTCAAGACCTGTGTCTGTGTCATGGGCTTAATGAGGCCTCTTGATACCTAAGTATAATGAAACCATCAGAAGAATTGGATGAAAATAGGTTCACAGTGCACTAAGTTTTAAAAAAGAATACCTGGATTTCCTTGTCATTGATCACTATAATCCACCATGTTTCCTTTAATAAATACATTGGGCAAAATCATAGTTTTCCTGAACTTTGCAATAATGTGATGAGCAAGATGGACTGAAGTTAATCTAAATTCTCTTGAATAAATAGTTGTTGTTTATTGATTTTATTTTTTTAACTAAATTCAGATAAATAAATGTGCTATCAAACAAAAGGCATAAGACAAAAATAATGTAAAATAATTGCAGGCTCTAAAGTCAATGTGCAATTTCTGTTTTAACCAAAGGAGTCTAATGTACTTGAAGAGGTAATGTGATGATGTAAAAGTTTTAACTATAATTCTATCCATTATTTAAATGAAAAAAATGTTCTGGTCTTGGGAAAAACACAAGTTCCTTCAACCAGTCAGTCATAGTAAGATCAAAATTTCCTGGAAGTAGTAAAGATGAACTTTGAAAAGTCAATGTATATGAGCAGTTCTCTCAAAAGCATAGAAGTCTTGTGGATATTATTTTTGCCTTCAGACTCAATGGGAGAGAAAAACCAGGTCATATACATGGAAGGTAAGAGAATAGCAGAGGAATTAATGTGCCTCTGGTTATTGCAAATTTTAAACTGAAAGTCAAATGTAACTAGGGGTGATCTGCCTTCTTGATCAAATTTTCCAGCATGAGTGAGAGGCAGGCTGGATGCACTGGGGATTTTCATGTCTTAACCTTCCTCCTTCCTCTTTCATATTACAGCATCATCAGATCACTTACTAGTTTAGCAGTCCACATTGCTGACTCACGGTTGTCTTGCACTTAAGTAGAACTTCATAGAACATAGGGACAATGAGGCAGCACAAATGGCCTTCCTTCTGCTAGAAAGGAGGAAGAACTGGAAATGCCCTTGGAAACTGGTCTCCATGGCCACTATGATCATCTAAACATGTCACATTCCAAAAGAATGACTTGTAAATGAATGTCATTTCCATTTGCACACGGGAAAGTCCCTCAGAAGAAATCCTACCCATTTGACATGAACTCTAGATAAACTAGCTGTTATCCTAACTAAATCATTTACAAGCAAGATGCTGCTCTCTGGAGTTAACTCAGTCTATGTTTATTTTTTTCTCTCTGAATCAAAGCACCACATCAGAAACTTAGTGTTTGTGTTTAATTCTGCTTGTTTGTATTCTCAAGTGAAAATAGTGCACCTTGTATTTTGAGGAGACAACTAGAAATAATAAAAGTTTCATACCTATATATTGGAGTAGAGGAGCTGTAGGCCCTTGGCAGGCAGCTACCTATCACAGTGTTGATTTCGGCATTTTCAGGGAATGGTGAAGATACCATTTTCACTTAGATTAGTTGTTACTCTGCAGTAAAAATTAAGTTGCCATAAACATTTTTATGCATGAATGTACATAAACATGATCATTATTTTCATGGACAATTTCTCAAAAATAGTTTAAGTGAGATTGCAAAAGAGTAGAATGAAGAATGTGCCCACATTCTTCACAAAGCTGATCTCCAGTGCTTCCATGGCACAGAATTAAATAACTGCAGGATGGAGAACAGTTCTTGCTAACCCAGAGCCTGCTGAACAGCCTTGCTGCTCTCCTGTGTAGCACTTCTCCAAGTTTCTGCTGCAAATCCCTCCAGGGGAGATCAAAGTGAGTGGCCATGACCTTAAAGAAACTTCATTTAAGGCTGCCACAGAGATGGCTTCTTTTGTACCTCTTGGAAATCTCTGAAGATATTATGGAAACATATATACTGGTTGCATCCATTATCAAAGAACACAGTATCATGTTCTTCATGGCACCCACATTGCACAATCAGAAAATTTTATCCAAGAAAAATATGTCTGTACCCTGTTTTTCAATGTGACAGGTTGATGGCCACCTTAACCATGACACCATTTAAGGACAGAGTAACTGAGTCTATGAAATGAATCATATCATAACCTGAGTTTGCCATAGGCTTCTTTAGTTTTCATTTTAAATCACTAAGATGCTGGGAAATCTTCATAACACTGTTTTGTTCTGGTGATGCACAATACTATTATCTCCAGTTCATTTTAGACATATATGTATACATTTCAGGTGGTAGGGCAGAGATCTGACTCCTGTTCAGTTGTCTCAGAAGAAAGCAGGGGAAGAAGCCTTTAGAATTCTTGGCTGTTTGTGCAGTAGCATGCAGGCCCACACACACACACACACACACACACCCTATTCTAAAAACAGCTAATCAACAAAGGAAACTTTGAAAATGGAAACAGAACTCCAGAGCTCCCCATTACTTGTTTTTCCTAACTTTGTTCCTTTAATACTTCATTAAAAATAGGAACATTTAGGTGTAACAATAACAGCAGGGTTTTATCACTGGAAAAAGCAATAATCACAATTAGTCAGACTAAAGAATGGTATTAATCCTGATTCAGAAAACATTCAACCCAGTGGATTCTTGAACAATATTCTCTTGAAGGCACAATGGGATTGTATATTGCTAAGGAAACTTTCTGTCCGAATGCCACTATGAAGGGGTTTGAAAGCTTCTAAATGTAAAGCCTTTTCCCTGGAAGTCAAGGATGCATACACAGAAATAATTACACCTATCTCTGAAGTTCAAGGATGGGGTCAAATACTTATGAAGAAAGCAGGAGAGATATTACAGCCCTTAGAAGCCCATGAAAGAGTTTTATTTGTTATTTTTAAACCAGAAGAAAAAATATTACCATATATAAAGTATCCACATTATATATCTACTGAGATTTGTCCCTTTCTTTGCTAAATGCCCAGCAAATTTTATAAGATATTATGATATCATGAAGTATGTAACAAGCCCTATAAGAAATATGACCTTCTACTATCTGGTTTAAGGTGGAAAATCCCATGGTTTGTTTTTTTTTGTTAGTCATCTTTCAGTAAATTACCTGTAAAGCACAAATCTTGTTTCTACCTACAGGAATATTTTAAGGAATATCAACAACCCTTTTTCTGTAAAAAAAACAAAAAAGGGAGGGGAGGTTGGGTTAAAATAAAATGAGTAGGAAAAGGCAAAGACATACCCTTCTTTACACAATCATAGTCATTCATTTTGGATTTATGGTCAGCTGTTAAAAAAGGTATGTGTGTGTATGTGTGTGTGTGTGTGTGTGTGTGTGTGTGTGCATATGTGGAGGCTGGGTATCAATGTCAGGTGTGTACTCCTATCATGTTCCACTATATTTTTTGAGCCAGGTTCTTTAACTGAGCCTGAAACTTGCCTTTTAATCAGGGCTTGGCAGGGAGACCCCCTCCCAGGATCTAACATACTCTGTGCCTCCTCTCAGCACTGAATTTGGGGACAGGTTCTGTTGTGTCCTGGTTTGTATGTGTTCTGGTGATACAAACCCAGGTCCTCAGACCACTTACCAACTCTTTACACACTGAGCCATCCTCTCAATGTCCATCAGTCATGTGAAAAGAAGGTTGTGTTTAATATATTTAAAATTTTCTCAAATATTTGGAGCTATTGAATATGTATTAAGGTTGGTAACATATTCTCAGGGCAGAACGGAGAAAGATGTAACTATCTCAACACTGTAAGCAAGTAATGCATGGGTGAAAGTATACATGAACTCAACCCACTGATTTATCATCTTCTTTTAGTTTCTCTTATAGTAGGAACTATTTACCTGTAAACAAACAGAAAGAAAGATATTCTATTTTATAGGCACTTATAGGACATACCATGCTTCAAATGGTATTCTTATGTTTTTCCTCTGCCAATAATTTCTGTGTTTCAGCATCCTAAATAAGATGTTATCAGTCCTTCACAGCCCACTTCAGATGTCACTTAGAATTTTATGATCCTTTCTGGTTTTTTTTAGATAACTTCCCATAAATCCAAGTAAGACTGGAACTCACTATATAGCCAAGGTTGGCTTTCAACTCACCTTTATCTTCCTGCCTCCATCTCCAAATCGTTGGGATTACAGATATGTGTCACCACACACAACTTCAGATGTCAAGTCTCATCTTGAGATGTCTTTTAACTGTTATGTTTTCCCAATTCCTTCCAGAGTACAACAAATTTCTAATCTGAGGTAGCCTCTTCAGTCTGATGGATAGGTTAGTTGACATTTTAAGTCTTTAGCAGTTATACCTTTTATGACTTTACATATTGTTTTAAAAATATGTGTAATAACTGCAATGTTATAAACACAAGTGTAATTCATCATTATGTAGCCTCACTTCATCATTTTTTTTCTCAGCTATCTCTACTACACATGTCTATTTCTTGGTAATATTGGTAAATGCAAAAAAGAGCTATTTTTAAAAGCTGAAATAGTGTTTTGACTCAACAGGGGAACTTTTAGTAAGCATATTTGAAGGGATTTTTCTCTCTGTCCACTGCTATACTTCAGGTCTTTTTTTTTAATATTTGAGAAACTATATTAATCCTTTATTGTATAACACACACATTCTCTACAACACGCTTATTTCTCCACTTTTTACTCTGTATATCTTAGTCTTAGAAAGGAAGGATTAGTCATCATGGATAAACTTTTATTTTTGTCCTATAGATCCATTATTTTCCTCTTTTATCTTTCTAGACAATTCCTTAATAGCAGTTATCTTGACATTATGATATTTTCAACTTCTCAATCTCTACTCATTTTATTTCCATCAAAAATACCTCAGGTCTTATATGCAGGAGTGAGTGTACCATTCATAAGAGAAGAAAAGGATGATAAACTACAGGGATCATGTCTTTTCTAGTCAAATAGGTCCAAAGTACTGTGTCAGCTTTTGAATGTATTCTTGAGTAGGGCAAGAGGCATATAGAAGGGGAGCAAGGATGTAGGCTAGAGACCAAAAAGCTTAAGAGTAGTGTCTGATCTATTTGAACCAAGCATTGTGCTCTGAGATTTTTACATATCCCCTCTTTGTGTGTGAATTATAACTATTCCCTCGATAACCCTGCATTAGGCATTTCTTCACTGCTACAAATCTTTGAGGATAGCATTAAAAAAAGGAATTACTTTCAATCAAGTAATCAGAGCTTTCAGTCCTGGAAGTCTGGTTGCAAAGCTAGCAGTCTGTAACGAGGTGTTCAGAACACCTAGACACAGAACATTTAGCAGAATGAAGCTTTCTGCATAATAGTGCTCAGAAGACAGGAAGAAATAGAGAGGAAAGGGCTGGAAAGAGACCATGGTACTCTCAGAGTGATCGGCTCCACCTCCTAGTTCCCACCATCTTTCAAAAAAGTCATCAAATTGCCATAAAGTAGGAAAGCTCCTGGCAATTGCTTTCCCACCAAACTTCAGGAGACATCCAGATTCAACCAACTCTTTTACAAGACAGGAATGATGGATCACACTTATGTGATCTGAACAATTTAGTGAAAATTCTTCCATCCCAATTTCCTTAATTGCATGTACTAGGAGTCTTATTTTTATCATAAAAGCTGTCATTCTTGGTTTCAGGTGGGAGAACATTGATATTTTTATAAGAGAAATAATTTTGTTTTCAGCTAAGGGCAGTGCAAGTTAGGGTTATTTGAGGCTGTGTGGACATACGGAGAGGGATGCTGATGGAAACAGGGTAGACAAAATGGAGGACATGGTTTTGGAACTTGGGAGAATCCATGGGTTATTTAAGTGGATAAATTCTAAGGGCAATTAGAAGTTGAAAAGAGAGCTCAGAAATAGCAAGAGATATGTGGTGATATGTTACATATTTAATAAAACCTGAAATATTCAGAGGTTAACACACAGTCAAAACCTGGGAAGACAGCTCAGGAATTTCTTAATCTTTGAGTACAAGGTCAAACAGCTGGGTTTCAATGGCACAAAACTCAAATCCTATCACAGGGAAAGCCGGGAGTGATGACTTGCACTCTTAATCCCGTAACTCCAGAGACAGGACTTTCTGTGTTTCTGTGAGTTCAAGGCTGGCAACCAAATAAGAGTAATTCTTGCCTTTAATCCTAACCTGGATGGGATACAGCTCTTGAGAAGAGTATTTAAAGGGCATAGTAAACTATCATAAGTAGAAGTGACCATGAGCAAGGCTGAGCAAAATGGAAGATAGCTAGGTGAGATTTGACTGAGGTGTTTTCTCTGATATTTCAGCCTTTCCCCAATATTTGGCTCTGAGTCTCTTTCAGTACAATCCAAATTTGTGTTACAGAGATAAGAGGTCTGTGAGTTGGAAAACATGGGGAGGCTGAGTCACAGACCTGGAACAGATTCTCTCTCCTATTTACTACGCTGTGTGTGCTGTGCTGTACTGTGTGCAGGGTGTGTGTGTGTGTGTGTGTGTGTGTGTGTGAACTTGTTTTTCCTTTATTCCAGAGGAGCAAGTACTATTAAGAGCCATACAGCAAAGCCATACAGCAAATTCACCAATTTTCAGCTCCTGTTGTTTTCAGGGTTAGCTAATATTCCATCTGCATTTTCAGGGCTAGCTAATGTTCCTTCTGGGTTTTTTCATTTGTGATACTGCAGCCTTTTTCCTTTCATCCCCTATCTTGCAAGATCCAACTCTCTTATTTTTTATTACCTAGTTTTCCTGCAAAATTATATGGTTTAATTTTTAAACTGGGGTTAATGTTGCTTTATTGTTCCTGTAGAGTTTAACTTTTGTGTCAAATCACCAATCTGCTTCTCACTCCCCATTGTTCTGTCAAACCATGGTGATCTACTGCCACACAAACTTCTGTCCTCTGAAATTTGTGGTCCTTGCCCAAAGCCTTGGCATTCATTTCTTCCAAATGTCACTTCTGCTCTGTGCCTTTCAGGCTCTGGCATCATCTTCCAGGGCATCAAGAGAGAAATTTCACTTGTCCTCACCATGTCTTACCTTGCTCATTAATATTATGTACATACTCACCATTCAGTTCCCTTGAAGATTCCTTGCCAGTTTCCTGTTCTTCATTGTTCTTCCTTTTCACAGCACTTTTTCATCTATTACTCCTTTACTATATGTTCAGGCAAGTATGTATTCCAATATTTCAAATGCTGCACAAAAGCCTCGGTCTATTCTCACATCTTTATTCAATCAAAATATCACAGTATGAAGTAAGTGCCCTCAGTAGCCTGGACTCAGAACAGCAGAGTAAGAAAGATTTTCTTCCTAATAAAGTTCACAGTTGCCTGGATGAAATAAGTACAAGGTAACTAACTATATACAGAAACTTTTTCTGCCAGAGTAGAGGACTAAGTTGTGAGAATGAAGAACAGATTTTGAAGAAGGAGAAAAAAATCAGAAAAAAACTTAAATGCAATGGAGAACTTTAGTTATGTAGAATTTACTTATGGAAAGAAATGAAGAAGTGATATTCCAAATGGTATATTTCTATGTGGGAACATTAGAAAGATGGGCAGAACGCAGGTGTTTGTTTATATTCTGGACAGCACTCTAGAGATAAGAAGGGAGAAAGAGAGTAGCAGAGAAAGCCTTCTACATAGGGCTGAAGAGTTTATCTTGCTTCATAAGACATGTAGGATCGCTGAGGACTTTTGAGCAGAGGGATGCTATTAATCAACAGGAAATGAATTCAGGAAGCAGCCATGATGTGCCTGCTATGTTCTGCCTCTAATGGGAGTAGATATAATTGTGATACATTATCTAAGGTTAATTTCCCTTCCTCTCTCTCCTTCTCATTCTCCTCTTCCTTCTCCCCCTTCCTCTATGTGTGTGTGTGTGTGTGTGTGTGTGTGTGTGTGTGTGTGTGTGTGTGGTGTTCCTGTGACCTTTACAGATGGTTAACATATCTAAGTCTGTTCATGGTAGGTTATTAACAAAGCAGAGGTTAAGTCTAAGGAAGTGAGGAAGAAATTCTGAAGAACCTCAGACATTTTCTCAGGACTGCATTCAGTCTAACCAAAAATCTAAGAGGGCTTAGAAAGGCAGTGATAAGAAGCAGAGAGATAATTTTTATTAAGTAGTAATGCAAGTGAGGACATATACAGACTAGAGATAGATGAACAGCTTTTGGAAAGATTGTGGGATTCTTGCATTGGCTTTGTGGGGGGAAAGAAGCTGATTGTGTTGATGTAGTCTATGATCTTATGTTTGTTTTTCTTATACTCAGTGCAAATTTGATTTGGATTTGAGCTTCAGTTAATAGTGATGCTCAATATCTAGGGAGGAGATAAAAATGTCCTACTGGGGTTTAGAAAGATAGTCAAGTTTAGAGGTAAAGATCTTTGAGGATTATTAGGGAGGATTGTTTAGGCATTCAGTAAAGATTCAGTGTTGGTTGAAAACCAAAAGTCAGGGGCATACTATAGACATGTGTACAATTGCTGATATGAAAGAAAAGCCAAGAGGTTCAGTAATGGATGACCAGAGAAGTGACAGTATAGCCCAAGATGTCTGTTAGAAAGAACTTTTGATATGGACGTAATTAAAAGAGAGATAAAAGTTTGGATGATGCAGCATAGACCATTCTCTAGTCACTCTGTGCACCCTGGTTACCATGGAACTGACAGTTCGGTAACTTTGAATATACAGTGAATTACTGAGACATGTCTAAGAGGCAAATAAAATTTTGGATTTTAGTATGTGTGTGTAAGTAAAATGAATGTTATGTATACTTTCTTTGCATGCCTATGGATACACATACATGCATATGTGTGCATTTGGAATCCCAAGGTTATGTTATGAATCAACTTCAATCATTCTCCCTGTTTATTCACTGGGGAAGAATCTTTTATTAAAACCTACAGCTCACTAATAAGGCTTGTCTTGCTAGCCATAATGCTCCTGTGGCTAGACCTGTATCTGAGCCCTGTTTCTCCCCAGGTTAATCTGGGTTTCTGAGGATTCAAACTCTGGTGCTTCAGCTCACTTGACAACTGTTATCTCCTCAGCCTACTCCAAGATTTTTTTTAAAAAAACATGGATGCTGAGGACAATACAAGTGCAAATCTTCTCATGAGTGCAGCAAGAATTACCACCAAGCTATCTTTTTGCCCCTGTGCCCACAATTTTGATGAGAAAGAGACAAATGAAGAAACATGGTTGCTCTCTTGTAGAACAATTGCAATGGTGGCTATGCTAGTACAGGCGTATTAAATTACTCTGGCAGTGAATGCAGGAGGAGCAAAAGTTGGAGGCTAACCTATGTTATACAGGGAGTTGTCAGCAGCCTGAAATACAGCAGGGGCTACATAGTGAGTGAGAACTGTCTCAGAACCCAAGAGGAAAACAAACAAATGAATAAACAAAAATTAAAATAGTAAAAATAAACAAAAGAGTAAAAGTAGACATAGAACAAGATAGATAACATATTTTGTATTATATATTTTGTACATATATGTGCACATATACATCATATACATATACGTATATATACATAAATACAAACATATTCATAAGCCAATAGCCAGGCCCAAAGGTCAGTTCCAGAGAAGGTTGACTACAAAGTGTGTGCTGCTACCTAATTTATTTCTTAATTCCCCATGGAATTTCCCATAATGATTGATCCTTAATATACTCAGTAATGATTTCTTGAACTTTTTTAATGATGCTTTCAGATATAAGACATCTTTTATACATTAAGTTGGTTTTATATATAGGCTAATGAAGTAGACTAATAAGTTATCAGAATTCTCTTGATGGGCATAGGAAAATTCAACTGAACTGATACTGACATTTTCTTCCAGAAAGCACTGGAGATCTTTCTGAATGCTGTTGACAGTTTGTAGGTGAGGAGTCTTAGGGATGTCAGGCACAGGCATCGTTAGGTGATGCCAATACACAGTCTGAAGATGATCACAACAAAGAAGGTAAAAGGAGAGAAAATTCTTAATTGTTTTAAAACACAGAAGTAGTTAATATCTTTTTCAGATGTTTAAAATTTGTATGTGTTTATTATAATTTTGCTGGTAATTTCATGAATTTAGCAAATGAAGACATAAAATGGTTTCAATTTAATTTCTATCTCCGAAGGCCTTTAGTTTCAAAAGTGCAAGATGGTTGGTTTTCTACACAGGTTAAATTGTACTTTACTACTTTTCAGAAACACAAGAAGAATGGCAAGTGGCTTAATTGTGGATCAAATGAATACTTACTTAGAATCAAAACAGCATATTAGTGAGATTATAAATTTCACTACATTTAATTTCTTTCTGGTTAATTATTTCTGCCATAAATTCTCTTTGAAGAAGATAAATTGTATTATTAAAATCATTGCAAATATCAGCAAACTAGAACCCAAAACTGAGTAGGCATTCGCTGCAGTCAGTCTTTTTGAAAAACTCTAAAACAATGAACTGGCAGCATACCCCAGTGTGGGTCCATCCCTGTGCAATGCATCATGACTCAGACTTCACAGTTGGCCTGCCCATAGCCTGGGCACTCATGGCAGAAAGACCACAAAATATCATCTTCGTTTAGTGCAATGAATCTATTCTTCTCAACCTTTAGATCATGATGCCAGATGTCTGCTATTCATTTGTTCTTGTCTTTATTTTCTGGCTCACCAGTTAGACAATGATCTTCTCCAGCTCTTCACCCAGCTACTCATAGGTTATCCCCAAGTTATTCTTCTAAAGATTTCTGTATTTACTATATAGTCAGACTAGAGACTATGACAGGGAATGCAGAGTGCCTGCATCACTATCCAGACATACTTCCAATTATAGAATCAAAGTCCAGATTTTGGTTTGTTTCTTTGATTGCTAACACTAGCTAAAATCCCAATGGACAGCCTATATTTTATAGTTGTCCTGACTGCTAGTAAGGATATAAATAGCAGTATTGTGTGGGATTTCCAGGAAGCATCCTCAAAAGTGAGGGGCCCTTCTCTCTTCCTTTTCCCTACTGTTTGGAATGCGGATGTAATAACTAAAGTTCTAACAGCCATGTTGGACTCTGAGGCAACATGACAGAGTAATACACCAGGAAGAACCTGGTTTCCTTTTGACCTTGGAGTTGCCAGAAGATTCTGCTTGCCTGTCCATTGTGTATGCTCATCAAGCCTCATATAAAGATGCAGGTCTTGTATTTGTATTTATATCTCTGTGTTTTGGAAAAAAATCAATAGTTTATATATCTGTCTTTTCTTCATGTTATTACCTCTTAAACTAAGAGATTCTATTAGTTTTTTTTCTATTTTGCAACTTTGCAAAGCTCCTACTATGAAATGAGTACATTCAAATATTTTAATGAATGTGTTCATGAATAAACAAATGAATGACTAAATATGATTCAGATATTTGCATGTTTCCTTGACTCTGAAGCATTCAGGTGTCTACACATGTGCAAAATCTACAACCATAAATGAGTGTCCTGCTTGTACTATTGGATGTTGAATAGTAACAGTCTCTAATTTAGCATGTGTAATTGCCTCAAAGCAAGATAAGATTTACATAAAAAAATCAGTATTAAATTTCAGAGCTGTCCCTACTCACCATCTTCCCCTGTCAAAATTTCCACCTATTTCCTAGTGCAAATTGTAAGAGATCCCTTCTGTAACCGTATCACTCACTACCGACCACTGGTTGCTAGTGATTTATATGTGTATGATATATACTAGAATTAGCAACAAAACTCCAGATTACAGTGGCATAGGAACAATAGTGACTTTTTTTCCATCTTGCATTAAAGGAATTCCATGTTAAAATTTATTGAAAATATCAAGTGTTTTAAGGTCAACTGTTGAGATTAAGGGGCTTTTTGGATCTAACTTTTGCCAAGATATGTGCATGTGAACAAGACTGAAAAAGAGAGGTGGACATCGTGATAATCAGGGTAAGCACAGCATCTTGATGGCCAGGGAAAGGCAGCAAGTGCTCCTTGAATTTGGCAAAGAGTGAGATCCTAGTGGCTTGCTTATTAAAAAAAGATCATTGCTACTAGTCTGTTGGAGAATTGTTATAGTCTAGGCAAGAAGAAGAAAGGTGAGCTTAGGACAGACAGAAATCAACATAAGGAGATGTGGCCTGTTCTGGGTAGGATGTTCTCAAAATAACCAGAAAGCCCCAGTGAAGGCGTAAGGCTTGAATATTCTGTAAGATGACTAAAAGCTTCACGGGTATTTAAAGGAGATGAACAGCAGGGAGGGAAGGGGTATGAAGTCAATCTGGCCAGAAAAGAACAACATTTCAATATGATTTTATCTAAATACATTGAACCCTTGACACTGAGTCACTTTAAAGGAAGTGACCACTATCCAGGGAGTGACTGACGACACAGGATGTCATTGCTGTAAGATTGAGGTGTTTTTCTTAGTGTCTGGAAGTCAAGATCATATTTTGTCAAAAGCAGTTGTCCTGCCTGGGGCAATTCCAAAATAAACCAGAGTGACCTCTTTTCATGTGCACCTCACAAAACCCCCTCCTCATGTCACCATCACCAACATAGATAGCTACTGGGCAAGAAGATGTAACAGGAATGACCACAAGAGCACATGGGAACACCACAGAAAAAGCAGAATTTGCTGGACTTAGTGACCAGGTTTTATTTCTTTGGTTTGTTTTTTCTTTGCCTGTGGGTATATCTTGTTATTTTTTCATTAAATAATATCATACAAATACTGCTATGTTCAAGGGCAGGATTCTAAATACCAAATATAGATGACTATCCATTTGAGCAGCAGCTCCCTCTCTGTGCTGTGTGGAAGGATGACCATAAGGCTGCCATGAGACCTCAGTGTGTCTGGGCCAAACTTCAGACCCTGAAGACTTGATAGATGTACAAGGAACATAGTAACCAGATGTCCTCTGTAGAATGCTAGCCTCCAAGGCAGTTACTTGGGGTGCAAGCGGTGAGAGAAAGCAATCATAATCTTATAAAAATGTTATTATTTTACCAGTGGTATATCTAGGCAGCGAAGGTTTAAGAATCCACTGTGTAAAACAAAGAACCAGAAAAAAGGGGGGGGCAGCTCATGAGGTCTTAACAGCCCCTGTTGGCACACTTACTAACTGTGACTAAATACAAAACGTCTATGTTATAATTCTAGTCAGGAGCACCGGCACAACATCGCGGTGCATGAGCCCTGTGCACGTGTACAAAGCAGGGCTACTCTGAGAGGAGACGTAATTTTCCCATCCAGTGTAGCTCATTTATTTTGATAGCTGCAGGCACACAAAAGAGAACAGGCGTAGTTGTTGGGTGCAGGTGCTCTTTGGAGTGTGCAGATTGGCAGGACCTGGATGGTGAAAAACTTATGGACTTCCTCTCCAAATAGAATCTGGGAAATCATCCAACACGTCCCACTTTCCTGAGAGGAAGCAAGATGTGGGGGACAGGAAGGCTCTGTCAATACAGCATTGGAGCAAAGGCTTCTGTGATTGTTTTGTGTTGTAAATATTCTGCAGCCCCGCTTACGAGATTTTGATCCCAAATAATTATAATTTGCTGACATTTTTCAACGAAACTGTGAAGGCACTGACTGGGTTTGTGGTTCTTTCTCGTGAAATCCTCTGTGAAGCAACACACAGAGGAAATTTCATGACCAGAGTCCCCCTCATCAGACCATGAATGCTAATTAAGATATGGAAGAATGAACTTCCGCCCCATAATCTGCCCAGAAAGATGACCATGTGGGGTTCTTGGGAGGAGTTTCCTGCTTGAATGCATAGCTTCCATTTCTAGGATATTTCTGAGCTTCATTTCAAAAGTAATTCATCCCACACAGTTCAGGGGTCTTTCCCCCCAAATTCCTTCCTGACATTTCCAATAGGATCCCTGCTAACTCACCTTCATAGCTCCAGTGTTCTGGTGTTTTTCGTGTCTGACATCAACTTTTATCCATCTTTTTTTTTCCATGATGACTCAGACTGACTTCAACAACTTGCCAGTTCAGCTCATCGAGCCCCTCCTCATCTTCCTCTGGTTGTGATGGCCCCTGATATCCTCTAGGTTATCTTCCCTCTTCAGTAGCAGCTGCTCCTGGGTGACAGCAAAGCAGAGCACTGAGAGCCAGCCTGCTCCATAAGTTCCTGTTTGCTAGGTTTTGTAGTCAACTCTGGAAGACAGTCCAAGGTCAGAGATTGTTCTCACAACTATCATCCTTATTCCACTGTTGTCTTGACAAAAGTCCTAAATTGAAGCCAGGCCTGCAGCAAGTCTGTTTCATTCTCAAGGCAACAGACAATGTACCATTTGCCACCAGAAGTAAAGCTTTGTTTCTTAACAGAGCTTTTGAAAATGGATGGACAGGACTGTCCATTGTGTTAGAAAAAATAATTTTCTTGTTTTGAGACTGGGGTCTTGCTATGCTGTCCACATTGGCATTGGCCATCTGGGCACAAGCCATTGTCTTATTTCCATCTCCAAGCATCAGGGAGGACCACCAGCATGTACCCCTGGGACTGGCTAGATAAACTGTTAAAGGAGAAACGTGAGAAGACAACTGGTAACAGGTTCTGGATCAGACTCTTGCCTTGAGTGCAATAATTGTGTAAATGGCTTCACATTCAGACTTCGTCCACTCACCTACTCATGTAGCTACTGATCCTGTTGCTCATTCTAGATCCCAGACGCGGCTCAAAATGAGGGACATCAGGAATATGACAAAGGCAGACAAAAGAGATTGAATAGAGCTTGCATTTCAATTCACAAGTCTTTATATGTCTTATATCCCAGCCTTAACTCTGATCACTAATTCTTTGTCATGTAATCTTTTTTATGATTCTGGAAATCAAACCTAGGGCTTTGTATGGGCTAAACACGCATACTTTAGATGAGCAGTATTCCAGCCCCATGTCAAATGTTCATCAGTATTTCACCTGCCACTCACAATTTTTCTGTGCTTTGTCAATAATGTATATAGCTGTCTTAATTGTTATATCTGGGATTTCTATGAGACATAGGGCACATGGGAAGCTCTAGTCCTCAGAAAAGTCACCATATGAAACTCATAGTTTCCAAAGGTAGACAAACACAGAAACAAAACCACTGCCATTGATAAGTGATTGAACTGAGGGAAAAGAAGTTGCTAAGGGAATAAGCTATGACATTGCAAAAATGCTAGCAATCAGCTGTGACATGAAAGAAACAGAACAAGATGAGCAAAAGTAAATCTGTGTTAGTGGCTGTTATTAAAAGCTAGGGACAGAGAGGGAACAATGTGCATGCCCACATAAGGCATTATAACACAAAATTATCTGTATGGGATATTGTATACAGTGCATAAACCAAAGAATTCGAGAAATATTTGCTAAAATCAAACATATAGCTTTATTCAAGTATAGCTAATTTATGCAGTTGAACATATTTCTACTTTGACTCTATATGCCCTAGCTCTGACATATGTATACTCATGCATATGAATAACTACCCATGCATGTGTGTATATAACATGTTTACATCTAAGTATGCATATCACTCCACTTCAGTAAGCTTTCTATTTCTGTAACAAAGTCCTGACACAAACTTATAAGCAAGAAAGGTTTCTTTAGACACACAGTTTCAATTCACTGTTTGGACATGAGGAGAGTTAGTACATGCTGTATTGAGGAATATGGTAGACCAAGCTTTTTAGTTCATGATGTCTGTGAAGCACAGAGCAGGAAGAAGAGAATGGATTAGATGATCAGCTTCCCCTTCAGTGGCTTGGCCACATTGGTTTAAAGTCTGCCATTTGCCTTCCCTGCCTAAAGGCTCTATCACTTCTTGGAGCATCTCCTCAGTGCATCAAGGCTTCAGATTACCAGTGGGCCTGTGGGTTACACTGAGTCAAACCTTAGCAAACATGTATGTAGCCATTCTCCAAGAGAACTCTATTCCTCAGCCTTGTGGTAGTGCATGATAGCAGGTGCTTATGTAAGAAAATGCTAACAGTAACAGATTCCTGAGTACTCTGAACTTCTCCATCTGTTTTAGTTGCCTCTGCAGTTTTCTTCATGGCATGCTTCATTCTCCGTGTAAAGGAATGCTGCCTTTGTCTCCTTTTAAGGATGACTCAGTGAGTAAATCACTTGCTGTGAAGCTTAGATACTGGAGTTCAGGTCCTAGAACCCAAGTAAATGCCAAATAAAATAGTGAGGATAGGTAGTCCTATCTCATACTTACAGTGAGAGAAGAGAGCAAGAATCCTTGGAATCTCAAGGGCTGGCAAGCTTGGTGTATACAGTGGCCAATCACAATAGAACCTACAGATACGGTTTGTGCATCTGTGTGCATGTAAGTTAAATTATTGTAAGTAGCCCTTGATGATGGGAGTCAATCATTCTATTGGATTTTGTACAAAGGACCGTGAGGGACATAACAGGCCATGATTCTAGGCCTGCATTCTAAGCACTTCCCTGTTATCACTGTGGGGTTTGTGGTTTGATGGTGACTTTGAATTTCTAGTTGTTGAAAGGATAAGCATCAGCCTGAGAGTGTCAAGCCACTAGAATGGAGGGCATGCTTGTTATTGTAGCGAATCTTAACTTCTTTTATACAATGTACCTTGTTTCCTCCTCAATTTTTCCTGTGAACTACAGCCAGAACAAGACAAGATAAACTTGGATAACTTGCTGCTCTCCCATGAAAGCTTTCCTGACTTTTGGATCCAACCTACATACATGATAAGGACCAAGTTGCTTTTAGTTTAGTTATTTTGCTTTTCCTTCATTTTCTACCTTTTATTTCCATTTAGAGTAATAAAAACCCAGGTAGTCTCAAGAGGGCCTGGGTACCTTCTCAGTATATCTGAGAGAAACAGAACCAATTATATAAGGCCTTTATCTCCTATTGAATCTGTGTTATTTGACTGTCAAGTGACTTTTTGGCATTTTTCTTAGTTGTTTGACAGGTTCATCATACATTTATATAATTAATTTGTCTAGTTTCATATTGCTTGTCCCATCTCTGTCCATCTCATGCAGGAGTTCCCCTTCTGCTCAAGTTCCCTCCTTCTCTAACATTTTCTTTCTCTGTGTTCCACAGAGTCAGCTTCTGGCTTAAGCATAGGTGACAGATTGTTTACCAGACCAAAGGAGACTGACCATTGGCTTCCCCACTGGAGAAAATGATACCTTCTCCTTAACTACCTTTAATTACCCATAGCCCTCAGGGAAGGGTGGGTCCCATGAGGCCCTGTCTAGGAGGTTTATTTTTAAATGTGATTTGGGAATTGAACCTAAATCCCCTGGCTCTTTTGGGAGCAGGATAAGTGGAAATAGGGATGAGGAAGCATTTGTTTCTGGTCTATCTTACAAACTGAGTATAGTCTGGGTGTTCCTCAACCCCTTTAGTCTGGCCAAGATGACCATGCAGCCTCAATGCTCACCCTAAACCTTAAATATTTTCTGCACTGTCCAATCAGTTGCAGATACTTCTAGAAAAGAGGAGAGGCTAAGACCAGAGTAACATGAATTTGAGAAATCCTTGACTATGTAGTGAAGTCAAGGTCAACTAAGTTTCCCAGTGAGTATAAGCCAGTCAGATACAAAGCCAGACTCTTTCAAACATGTCCTCTACTTCCCCAGAAAGGAATTATATCTCTCTGCTTTGAGTAGTGAGTGACATGCCAACACGATATTTTAAAAGGGGCTACAGAAGGTTTGAACACCTTTTAAGAGACAGAAAGCATGATGAACTTCATCTTGAGAAGTCAAGCAAAGGTCTTACCTAAAACTTGGTATCTCCTCTAGGTTTTCAGTAATGGGCTGTGTCAGGTGTCTCTTGCAGAAAAAGACTTGCTGGGCAAATGACACTGTAATTTAGGAAAGATAGCACAAAAGCATGCCACATACAAAAACAGAACAAGGAATCTTTTACTGCTGGTGCATTACATTATGTAGAACCGAAGAGATGGGTGGGTCTAAACTCAAGAAATGTAGGCCAAGCCTCCCCTGAGCCTGATGTCTGTTTGGAGAGCATGTCTTAGCAAAGCACCACTTCATGATAAACATGATTTTGTTTATAGTTGCTTGATGGTTGACACTGTCATTTGAACAGTGTGTGTCTAAGGATTTCCAGTCCGGTCCCTTTGAAGATTTCTTAGCTATGATTTCATGTTGGGTGAGTCAGAGGGACCAAGCAGGATCAGGAAGTGCTAAACAATAGGACTGGGAATAACCGTTCTCAAGGTTGAAGGCAGCTGATAAGGTCACAGGGGGAGCCTCCCTCATCCTCCTACCTTCCCCAAGCTAAGAGTGATGCAGGCCTAGCCATTTCCCTATAACCAAGGGTTGAATAGTTGGAAAATCTGAAACACAGGGATACCCTTTGCCCTTTGCTCTTCAGACTAGCTTCTGAATCTGCACCTGTCTAATTGCACAAGGCTGGTATATATACACGAGCACCCCCCCCACACACACACACTATTGACAATTACACCAAATCCCTCAAAGTCCTTATTAGAAGAATGAGAACAAGATATAATCTTTGTCATTAGGACTCCAACAAATAAAACAAATTACAATGAATAGTAAATATTTTCTTACTATATGAATTTCAGGAATGTGTATTAGTGGACCTAGAAGACTAAATCTGGAAGGAAGCTTAGACTTCATCTAATGCCTTATTTTTATAATGATGAAAATGGGCCCCAGAGATAGTTTGCCAAATAGTCAAGTTCTTAGACGAGTTTAATTTAAGCAAAGCTCATTTAGCTAAATTATATCTAATTTCCAATAGATACAAAGATAGGTATTGATTTTGTCTCTAAAAGTACCATTGGTTCTTAAAGTGTATCACAATATTTTAAAGTTAAGTTTCCCTACTAGACTCAATATACATGAAGGTAAGATTCATATTTTTTCTGAATAGTTCATGAGACGTAGTGTGTTTAAAATTGTTCAGATCAGGACAAAGGATGTATATCTCAGTGGAATGATACTTCCCTAGACTCAGGGTGAATTTCAGGATTCAATCCTCAGTATCACACACACACACACACACACACACACACACACACACACACACACACACGGGAATTTAATATTTCCATTGGAGACACTTCAGAGATTTCCTTAGAGCCCGTAACTGACAGAAGAGCAAAACCAAAATTATTATATCACCACCAAATACAACTTTTAAAACAATTCTTAGGCATTTTTCAAGAATATGATGGGTGGTTTAGATAGAAATTTCTGCCTATGTCTATTTTTCTGGTTTTTTTCCTGGAAAATAAGTTGACTAGAAACACTTTGATGATCAGAGAAAGCTACATCTGGGTTTGTTTTCCATTTTCTTGATTGTGAGTTGGGATAAAACAGTTCTTAGACAAATATGGCCCTTTTACCATCTAGAGGTTGGAATAATCATATACCTGATGTCAGTCTAAGTATTCCATGTCAGTGAGAGCCCAACAGTGAATGTTATACCCCAGCTGCAAGTCACTTCAAATGAGGTTTAATCAAATGCAGTATGAAATCAGCTTGATTCAATGTTTTCTGCAACACACAAAAAAGAAAGTCAACCTTAAGAGAATTTTACCTGACTGCAAGGAAGTAAAGACAAACAGAAATGAGAGTCAGGGACAGGGAATATGTGAGAGGGAGGCCCAAGGTAGGAATCAGCTTCTGGGTAGCGCCAAGAGCAGATATCCAGAGCATCTGTCCTATGCAAAGGCTCGTTGGCACCACCCAGCTACCTCTGCGCACTATTAATAACAGGTTCAGCTGCGGACTGCCATCCATCTTCAAGGATAAGATCAGGATGGTTCAGGAAATGGCTGTGAAGCTGTTTACTTTCTCATGACCTTTCCTCCTCAGTCACAGGCAGGTGCTGTCAGGAGAGCTGGCCCAGAGGGGAAAAGCTCCCGAACAACAGAGATGATTTTCTCAGTTGATAACGGTGGATTGCAACCCTATGGATGGATGCAGAATAAACACCTTCGAGCTTGGGAAACAATGGGAGTCCCTTGCTGGTCAGAACCTCTGCCCCATCTCTGTACACGGGGACAAACAGAAACTCTTGCCATTTTGCCAGATGCCAAGCTTCACTTGTGCCAACTTGACTGAGTAGGAAAAGATTTGAGTCAGACATTTCCGTCAAAATAAATTTTGTAAGTTCACATTTGTAGAATTAATTTAAAAGGTGCTTTCTGTCCGTAGAAGAACAGAATAGAAAACAAAGAAGAGATTTAGGATTAACAGTTGAGATGATAGTAGGGAAGTCTAGGAATCGAGGAAGGTTGACTTCTATTTAGAAACTCTCTTTTGCAAATTTGCTGTTTCAGCACATTAAATTTAGAACAAGTCCCTTATTATCACTTCTACAAGCATTACCCACCCCCAGTCATTTTGATCCATCATATTGCTTTCTCAGGAAATAAAGCAGTATCTTGAGAAAAACAAAGCTTGTAATAAACAAACATTTAATAAGAATATAACATAACTGGGTCTCACCTGTAGTTCACAGAATGATTTACACTTTACTAATGGATAGAACCACATTTCTGTTGTTGGAAACAGCTGGCATTATAATAGCAGCTACTGTTCATGAACTTCATAGCTGGCACTGGATGTTTTGCATGTGTTCATTAAGCCTCCTAACAAATCAATGAATGAGGGAAGGTTTTCATTCCCACTTTGTCCTTGAGGAAGCAAGCTTAGAGAAGTTCCAGAATTTGCTTAATAAGTGGCTTGAGCCTGTTGGGGGTGTGTGGTGTGGAGCAGATCCAGAGTTGAGGTGGGAGTCTGAATCCCATAAAACATTCTCTTCTTTCTGCCCTTGGTCTCATTCTTTCTGAAAAGAGGACTCCTGTAAGTTTCAGGGAATTAGTGTGACTTTTTCCAATCCTTTTCTTAAAGAGGATGGATCTCTGGGAGACAGAGAAAGTCAGGAGCTTCTAACACAGAGGAGGAGAAAAGGCTAAGACAGCTGGGAACAAGGTTGGCAATGAGGAAGTATGCCAAGATTCTGATCTCCTAAGAACTGCTGTCTTTGTAATTCTGCTCAAGGCTGTCTTAGCAGATGCTTTTTACTATTCACTTATTCATTTTTCAGATTCCTAAATAAATCAGGTGAAACAAGGCTGTTATGGCATGTTTAAGGTTATACTGCCTTTACTTATTTATTAATTGTTAGTTCTTCATAGCTGAAAATGCCTGCTTGTAGAGTGCATAGCACAGGGGAAGGTGGATTTCAGGAGGGCTGTGGGGATGTGATGGATCTGAATTATGGAACCTTGATCTCAGAATTCTACAATTCAAGTGGTCCAAGTGTAAAACTGTAGTAGTGATTGAAATGGTTTCATATATCACATAGTCTTTTAGCAAGACTTATGATATATTTACTAACCCTAGTTTTACAAAAAGGAAACTATTGCTTTCTTTTAAAGCAATTTTACTTAAAGCACTAAGTCAGCAGTATTGAAAGTATGGTCAGCTTGAAATTATGTTAGGAAAAACAGGGTGATGAATATTGTGTTTATAGAAGACCTTGGTCCAGTCAGTCTACTGAATCATGTGACATTCACTCTGACTGACATGGGAAAATTACTTTTTGAATCCTTAAAGTTATCCTGAATGGTTCTGAAGAGAACCAAGCCTTGCTTAGAATATATAGATATACAATATCAAATGCATAACTTGAAAATAAGTAAAATAAGTATGTCAATGACTGATTTAATTTTTATTTATTTACTTTTTTGTTTTAACATATTATGCAAGCTTAATCTGAGATAGATAGATAGATGATAGACAGATATAGAGATATGGCATGTGTATTAATAGGAGTAAAGATGTTATAAGTGTCAAATATTTAACATGATAGTTGAAGTA
Organism: Sigmodon hispidus; assembly: GCA_004025045.1. Taxonomy (NCBI): domain Eukaryota; kingdom Metazoa; phylum Chordata; class Mammalia; order Rodentia; family Cricetidae; genus Sigmodon; species Sigmodon hispidus. Next base: position 215,736 of record PVIH01000799.1, read on the forward strand.
ATAGAAGGTTCCTTTTAGTTTATGACAAATCATAGAAGAAGCTAGTGCCTGGACTGGACAGAGAGATTTCAGATCCTCAAGTCCATGGTCTCTGAAAAATGTTAGCTCTTTCTGTGAGGTGACAGCATGGGGGCTTTCTGTTTCCTTATGGTGTCTTTTCAGCTATATAAAATGGAAGTTACATCTGCACTGAAAAGCTGATAGAGTGAGTAGTACACTGTCTTGAGACAGGAGTGTCATTGCAGAAACCATTCCTTTTCAAATTATGAAACTTCTAAGCCCAGCCCACCAAACCCCTAAACCTGAAGACAGCCTACAAAGTCATGTGCCATATATACTTATCAACAACATCACCTTTTTCCCAGATGGCATCACAATAAAGTTTTTATTTGTCAGCTGAGACTGATAAAGAGGACATTATGACAGAGCAATGGGGACATATATAGGGAACTTGGAGGACATACCTACCAGTCGGGCGACTGGGAAAGGGAGGTTGGAAACCCAGATTCTCTCAAGGAGACAGACATGTACAACCTGTTATTTGTGGTTATATGGCTGTACAGATGGAGAAAACAGAAAAAAAAATGTTGCCATAGAAAACATACCTTCTGGTCTCATTGTGACTAAAGATGAGCCATTTGCACAACTTGGATGTAGATATGTCCTTACATGAATCCTGAGCAATGAAAGAAATTTAGGCAGGTTTCCATGCTATGATAACAAATTTGATAAAGAACATACAGCCTAGTTGAACAAGAATATTGTTATTTAATTTTAGTTTTAATCTTCTGATGCTGGATGTAGCATGACCTCCTTGCCTCTTAGGTGTCCTCTACAGTGTCTCAGCAGGTATAGGATCTTACCATCAAGTCTCAGTTCTCCCCTTGGGAGCCACATGGTGGAAATAGAGAATCTACTTCTGAAGCCTCTCTACCAACACCCCCAAAGCACAATTAAATAACGAAATGTAATCAATATTTTATAAAAAGAAGATCAAAACTTCTCAATTAGAATATTCACTTGAAGACCTACAATGACTACTGTAGATAGAACCAAATCTCAGTTTCCTCTTCTTAGCAAATGGACAGATTCTGATTGTCTTTAGTCTAAGTTGAAGATACTTAGCAAAATAACCAAACTAGTGACTCGTAAGCAGCAGGAATTTAGATCGGTTTTTAAATGTTTGTTTATTTTTCATTAGTGTACATCATCATAGGCTTCATTGTGCAGTTTTTATGTTTTTGTTGTTCTCCTTCCCCTTTGCCCCTCCCACTTCATATCCTCCTATTCCCAGCATTCTTTTCCTTTAGTATAATTACATGCTCTATTATTGCCCATCCCTAAAACCTCTACAATCTTCTGTGGTTCCTTTCCAGGTTTATACCCAAACTCATCACCTCACATAGTTACATCCATCTAATAATATATACTCTACTAGATCTGCAGACGACACAGAACATGCAGTATCTGTGTTCTTGAGTCTAGTTACTTCACCTAATAGAAGTGTGTCTAGATCTGTGCATTTTCCTCCTCATCTCACTTATCTTTGTGGCTGAATAACATTTGGATGTGGAGAGAAACCACTTCATCATTATGCATTCATCTAACAGAAATTTCTCAGAGTTCTTACAACTTGTATCCAGAGGATCAGCATGTACAAGGAGAGTCTGTTTTCCAGCTCGGATCTGGCTGTTTTCTTCCTGTGCCCTGACAAGCTGGAAAGGGTGAGGCAGTGCTAGATCTAGGCTATTATCTCCATGCTCATGCACTAATCACCTCCTGACACCCACCAACACTGTCACAGTGGGGATTAGGTTCCAGCTTGAGCATTTGAGAGGGACAGGAAACAGAATAAAGCTCCCCTGGTTGGTGAAGTGTACTTTGTAAATCTAAGCACTAGTTTCCTGTGACGTTGCATTGGAAGGAAGAAGTAAAGTCTGGTCCCAAGACATCTGTTTCCTCATGCAGTAGTTGAAACGCCTCTATTGGAAAGATGTTAGCAACCCTTTGGTTCATCCATAAAGTCCAATATAACAAAAAACAAATGGTCACGTTTATCTGAATATAGGAGAGTGAGATTATCCCCATATCTCTTGGCAATAGTTAATCATTCAGCATACATCTATTGAGGAGTGTTTGTTATGTATGCAAAAGCATTGTAGACACTGTAGATAAAATTCAATAAAACATCTACTCACAAATAGTTTACACTATAATGCAAAAATAGAAACTATACACCAAACCATAGAATATACAATGATCAATACAGAATGATTATCATAGAGAAATGACAAGGGATGAGCTAAAGGGTGTGTTTAAATCCAGAGGCTGTGAAGGCTCTCTGGAGAGGAGACATCAAGAATACATGTCAAGTCAGGGAAAGAAGAGCATGTGGAGAGTGTCTACTAATGTTCCTCAGAAGTCCAGCTCACTACAAGTCCAGAGTTCTGCAAGTCCGACCATGGGGAGTTCTTTATTTTGAGTGTGCAAAGGAGCTACTGGAGGATTTTGAGCAAGGGAAAATATTAGAGCCAGAGGTAAACAAAGTGTATCTAAACCACAGTTTGTGAAAGCTGCACTATCTATTAGATTTGACTCAGGGTTGGGTCAGGTTTGTGGAGTCAGATCTGTAAGCAAACCATACCTTTGGGAGTTTAGGTTTTGAATTATTTCTATTAATAACTCTTCTGTCAGACTAGGCACAGCTGGGTCAGGGCCTAAAGAACAGCCTGGGCTACACTCATTGAGACAGCAGAGTTTAAGTTAGCCGGAACCTCAGTCCACTAATAAATTATTGTAGATATTATGAGAAAGTCGTCTGTGTGTTTTGGTGAGAGATGGCCAAAGGTCTAGCATCCTTTTGCTTCTGGAGTATGAAGTAATACTTGAAGTAGCTGGGATTTTGCCTACATGAAGTAGCCTCCAAACATTTTAAATAGTCATTGACTTATTCTGACAGAAATTCAAGTATCAGTAATTTCATTTCTCAACCTAAATATTGATTTGAGAATTTGTTGTGAAAAGAAATTATTTAACTTGAACTTTAAATGACTATACAATTCTGACCATATTTAAGAACACTAATGTTCATATTCTTTAGTGCAGTAGTTGCTGACAAGTTAATATACTTGGAGCAGTCTTATTTATTACTAGAAAAGATTAATCAAGGTATCCTTAAACTTAAACCTGACTCTTATAAATTGACACAGTGAACTACATGGGGTTTCCTCTTCAAATGTCTAGAGATGTAACAATCAGCTTCAATAGGAATATTAATAATTTTCCTCATTAAATGTTTACAAAGACATCTGTGAATCAAAGTTTTTATAAAAAAGACAAAATAAAATGTTGATTCATTTCTGCATTTGGTTAAGTGTTTTTATTTATTTGTAATTTTTGGACATGTGTCATACATTTCTAGAGAGAATTTCAAGCCTTGACCACTCCCTCCATTCCCAACTAGAATTCTGCTTCTCAACATGTCCACTCTTACTTCAGTGACTCCTTTGTGTGTATGTGACCCATGGAGTTTAATAAGATCTTCTTGCTGGGGCATGGGTCAATGTTATTTTGTACATCAAGGGCAATTTACATGTGGCCACAACACCAAGCAAATAATATACCTTTGATCAATGACTATTCTTAGCACTCATAAATAACCACTGGTATGTTCTGACACATCAAAATGACTCTTATGTGAGGAAAATGGTCAATCTGTTTTGTAATTTGTTATTTAATGTACCACAAGTAAGCAACATCATCAGTGACATTTAAGGTGGCAGAGTCACCATCCCAAAGTCTAGGGGGCATGATCCTGAGTGTAAATAATGTGCAAGAAGAGTTAACCAAAGACTGTGATCTCGCACGTGAGGAAATCGTTCTATAAGGCTTCATAAGATTAGCTTGGAATTTTTAGTTCAGTGGTAGAATGTTGGCCCAGCATATACAAAGTCCAGGATCCCAGCCTCAATACTAGAAAAATTTAAGATGGATCCACAGAAAATGTGTGAGATAAGGGCATATTCTCTGTTCAGCTTTGCCCTGAAATTTTGATGGCCCCTAGAGACCAGACACCTACATGCTGTCTGGCACCAACATACCTTCACACAGGCAAGCTCTCCAACTCCACATGTCTCTGCATACACTCACACATCTCAAACTCCAAGTAGCAGGTTTTCAAAACATTAGGAACTGTCTAAAATCTAAGGAAAATAATCCAATATTTCCAAACCTCTAGGTTTAACCAGTCCAAAGGCACCACCAAGCCATTTTATTGACAAGAGACAGTGTTGAATAGATTGTTTATTCATGTCTCTACCACAGGGAAGAGTCCTACTATTGTAACCCAGAGATCTGGAAGTGAAAAAAAAATCAATATATCCAGATCATTTTCCTCCACTTTCCACTGTAGAAAATCAGCATATTTTTGTTATAAAAATTAAGAAAATGATGGCCTAAAGGGAAATCCCAGATACTGCTCTTTCAGAGAACCCAAACTTTGTTCCCAGGCCTCACATTAGGTACCTCACAACTACCTAGCATTATCTGACACCTATGTTCTTCTTTGGCATCTATACTTATGTACACACACCTACATGCAGACACATGCATACACACAGTTAAAAACAGTAAAAATGAATGTCAGAAAAGAAAATCAGTCATAACTTCCCAATATTAACTATATTTTGGTGCATATAATCCTTTTAAAATGTTGGCTATGTACATTATGTATATCACATTGTGAGATGGGGAGAAGAGAGAGTGACTGGGAGGGGTGGGAGGTGGAAGGGAGTTTGAACAAGATAATACATGGATAAAAATGAGACTTTATTCATAATAAAAAAGGAAAAAATAAAAACTTTAATAGCAGAAAAGTATTGGTTGTACCACTTTTTTTTTTTTTACAAATAGATGTTTTATTCTATTGTTACATGTCAGTAAAAACAGACAGATATGTAACAAGATTTCAGCAACTATATTTATCCTTAGTAGGAATACATTGAAACTTATTGAAGCAATCACTTGTCATTTATTCTGTTGTGCTTAATTGTATTTTTAGAACAAATCTTGGAATGAATATACTGAAATATGCATTTCATTTATTTATGTCATTATTTCCTTAGAATATGTTATTAGAAGTGAGACTACCTGGTTAAAACAAGCTGCTTCAAGTCATTTTGACACACGAAACACAGAGTCCTCAAGGGAGGATGTACCAATTTATCCCATCAATAGGGGATGCATGTGGGAGGCTTCTTTTTCCATTCAGCTCACATCATGCATGCTTTTATTTCTTGACAATGTAACCTCAATGGAGCCAGGGTACATCTGGGGGAAGGGGAGTCTCAGAATTTGGGATTATTTCATGGCTCTTCATGAATCATAAATGTGAAGCTTTCTTGCTACCCAGGCATTTGTGGGCAGCAGGAAGTGTTCTGGGGCGTGTGCAGCATGCTAATGCCACATAGCAAATGTCTGCAGTTTGACAAAGGCATAACCAGTGTTTGATGTGGATCCAGCAGGAAATACAAAGATTCCATGGCATTTCTGAAGCTAGAAGTACAAAATAATTCCCTAGCTGTGAAACGGATCTCAATGATTAAATGCCGTGCATGAAGCAGGAAGATGTGGATCCTGTCCTCTGCCTCATTCTGATGCTATTACTTAAGGACTGCTTGATATTTTCTAGAATAAAGGACAACACAGACACAGTGACTGGATTCTTTATGCTGAGAGTCTTTCGAAGTGAATAATCTAGAAAAAAACTAGACAAATTCAAAAAAGTTGATTATGAAAAGAAGTCAAGACACTGTACCATTTGCAGACATGCATTTCTGAGATAATGAAAAAAATTAGAGCACTGTTAGCAGCAGGAAGCATTCAGTTCAAATTTTGTCCTTTATTAATAATCCTGATTAATAAACATTATGCAAACAAGCTTCTGTACCAGGCTAATGATTTTAATATGGCAGCTCTGTTGTGTCAAGCAACATCATTTTAACCCATTTATAATAGCACATATGAGTTACAAACCGACTGGTCCAATGAGATTGCTTCTACATTCTGTTTTCATTTCTTTCTAAAATTGTATTTATATGACAATGCATATTCATTTGTATCTTGGCTAGATAGAATTATCTGCTTTAATTGGTTCTTATTCTGATGAAAATAAACTAAAGGGATGTAGATAGAGAGATCATACATGAATATTTTCAAGTGTGTTGCAATTGCCCTTTTCTTCTGGGTGCAGAAAGCCACAGAACTCAATTTATCATCCCAGGATATATGTAGAAGCTAGATTTGTTCAAATTTGCCTAGTTAATTTGGTTAGAGTCTCTCTGTCTTTGCCTCTCTATCTGTCTCTGTCTCTCTGTCTCTGTCTGTCTCTCTGTCTCTGTCTCTCTCTTTGTTGACTCAAAATTACCCAAACAGGAACTTCATTGTTTCTATACAAAACACAATAAGTAGCAGCATGGGGTGGGAGAATCTATCACTTATCCACCAATTAGCTGCATCAGTTTCAGAGCCTGTCCTGAGATGGACTTGCCCAGCTTTGCCAATTTGTCATTCAGCTGCTAGGATCTGATCCTTGCCTTTCCCTCTTGTTTATTTCTATAATGCTCATTTTTTTTTTCATTATTCCTGCTGCCAGGCTTTACTAGCATCTTCCTGAAGCTAAGAATCTTGCCATTTCTCAAGCCTCTATATTATTTTAGCAAGGTTCTTGCCTCAATTTTCCAAAACCCATGATGGGCCCAACTATACATCACCATGTAAAAATTCACAACAATAAATTTTCTCTCTCTAGGGTGGGCTGGCAGATTTCTTCTTGGTAATGGTTTTAATTTTTGTGTTCCTCTGATTATTTTGGGCATATTAAGCCAACTGAAATGAGTTGTGTTTCACCAGTGCAATTATGATGAGATGCAAATCATTTCAGCAGTAACTAAGGTATTGTAGAGGGAGTTTCGACATCCTAAAAAACAATTTGTTTTTTTGTCAGTCATGTTTTATCCTCTGCAGGTATCAGATATCTTACCTCAGTCAAGTTTTTGCATCAATAGCTATCAAGTATCGTAACTCAGCTCCCTTCTGAATGGAAATAACTTGCTGAAAGAAATAAAACATATCCAAAATTGATACCTTATGCAAACAGAAAGGAGACAGAAGTTATTTCTTTCATTTAGTATGAAGTCCATTCAGACAGATTTCTGGCAATGACACGTCATTTATCATTTGCTCACAAAATAATAGAATAAATATGAAGTATTTACCTTTCTCAGGTATCTTAAAATCTAACCTCTGTCAATAAGATGATACTTGAGAGGGTGGGTTAAGAACCTACATGCTGTAGCAAATACATTATTTGGCATATTTAAATTAATGCATTCAAATTATTACACCTTTTCATCCTTATTAGTATACTTTCAGGAAAAGGAGGGACTAAAGAGTTGGAGGAAAGACTCTGTGTCTCCTGTGTTTGCTGTACTCTAAGGGTCTGACGATAAAGTCTTGCCAAGGGCTTCAGATAAAATGTGTTTCTGCTTAATGTTTACTTAGGTGAATTAAGAGAGAATTGCTTACTATTCTGTTGAAGCACAGACCCCATAGTCACATTTCCAGTTATCACAAGCCAGTTATCTGTCACTAGAGTTATCTAGTTATTTAACATGTACATGATTCATGTGCTATATAGTATACGGTGGTGATCTCAGGAAGATGGACTTCCTTAAGAGTGGTGCTGTGAACAGATTTAGATATGCATTTTGGAAGCTAAGAATAAGGCCTGGGGTGAATTCAATACGTTTTTGCTGGTGTTGTTTTTAAAGAGAGTCTAGGTCTATTGTCTAGGGTTGTTTTGTGCTCATAATCTCAAATGATCCATGAGCTTCAGTCTCCAAAGTACCTGGGACTTCAAGTGTGTTCCACACCTCCCATCTTAGGCTGATCATTTGATGATAATGTATGACATCACTACCAGATTTGTTGAGAAGAAGAGAAAATTAGCTTCAGCATTGGAATACCCAAGAGATTAAAAAAAAAATTTTCTGCCACTTGTTTGTCAATAATAGGTAATTCTACCCACAAATTTCCTGATGAAAGAATGGGAGGAAGATAGACTTTTCAAAGCCTTCTTTAAGTTGGGCTTAGTAGTTCTGGCCCTGGAGAGACTAAGGAAGAGGTTAGACTTCTAAGCCTAGCCGGGGCTGTATTCCAAAATCCTGTCCCAAAGACAATGAATAAAGGTAACACTTACTTATTAATTTTTATATTAAGTGGTATTAACTTTTTGTTGTCAAAAAATAAAATTGATGCTTTTTTTTCAATATAGTGCTGATTCTTAGGACATGTATATCAATAAGCTCTTTAAGTTCCAGGAAGAGTGGACCATTTTGCCTCCCTACCAGAAATGTGTGAGAGTCTCAATTGTTCCCCATCTCTCTGGCACTGACCTCTCAACACAAGTGTGAAGAGTTGAACTTCATGGTTACTTGAATTAAATTTTCAACTAGCTAATGTTGTTGAACATATTTTCAAGTTTCTATTTGCTATCTTTAAATCACTCCTTGACAAATGTCCTTCTCAACTCACTGAGGAGCTGCTTGTATATTAATCGTTACATTTAGGGAAATTTTTTGAAAGTTCTTGGAAGGGTGTACAATGAGGAACATTTGGTGGTACTGTACAATCTTCTCTCACAACTTTCCTCCCCCAATTCTACAAACAGTGTCTTTCACTAAAAAAGGAATTCAGAATGAATTAAGAAGCAGGAGAGGGAGTTTCTATATCTCAGACTAATTGAATGCTTTGTTTTATGGATTATGATTTTGCAACTGTGTTTAAGAATTCTTTGTTCACTATTTTCTTTAAGAATATTGACAAATGGTAATATGTTTCTAACAACTTGTTCAAACCATTTTGAGACATGAGACACCCTAGAGGTCTGGTTTCTTGGTCTTTTGCATCCTGCATTTGAATTTATTCCGCAGGTAAAAGAATAAAGGCTTCAGTAGCCAGAGAATGGAGCTAAGTTAATTAATGGATTCAGTCATGATAGTGAGAGCCCCCCAAAATTACAATATTCAATTCATAAACAATGTTAAAAGTAAAGCTTAATAAAAGCATAAAGTTTGTTGATTAGATTATCCTTAACTTCATAAAAAATGTAAATTGATACTACTTTTATAATTTTTTGTTTGCTTTTTCTATTTCAAACAGGGATTTTTAATCTAGAATTTCCAAAGAGATAACATTGCATTGAAATGTGGATTCAGCGACACAATGAATTTCTAAGTTCAATAAAAGCTGTTTCCTTTCCCAGGTCTGAAAGAAAGTTTGTTTTTCACCGTTTCACCAAGACCATCAAAATAACCTTTTACGAAAACAAGTGTTGGCTAAGGTAATTGGTCAGTACTTTGCGGAAAGTGGAGAAATAAAGTGAAATTTTCCACGTGTTAGGAAACTAAAATTAGGCACAACAAAAGTTCAAATATTAGTGTTTTTTCCTGTTGGGCTAAATAAAACTTCTGCTGATTCCTCAACATTTCCGACAACATCTTAGAGGCAGAGTTAGAGTTCATAGCATTCCTCTCTCATGGTGTTTAGTTTAGTTCCTGGCATCGTTTACCCTGCTATAAAAGAGAAATCATCATAAATTATTTAAGTCTCTTGGAGCAATTTCTACTAACACACAATGTTAAGAGCTAGTGGACACTCACTCATGGAAGGGCAGCTATTACTCTAACAAGTTAAGTCTAAGAACAATGGGACATAATGTTTAGGTACTAAAGACAGAACAGGTCCCCGCTATGGGGAAGAAGAGCATGGGGTGGGGTGGGGTGTGTGGTTTATAACATTTTTAGAGAGGCAAACACAGTTTTTCAGGTAAGTTTTATTTAGAGAAGATGATTGTTTCCAGGTTTGATTACTATCAAAGTTTCCATCCCACCATGAGATTTCAATTTTATGGTTATAAATTCCCTGATAAAAGCTAAGTCTTGCATTTGTTAAATTTTGTTCACCAAAAGGGTGATGCAAGAAATTGCAAACATCAGGGAGAATGATGCGGAAAAAAGTAAAGAATTTTTAATAATCCTGTGGGATTGAAATTTCTACCTGGAAGCCCCAGGAAAACTATTAGAGAAGAGAAATTTGCTTTGGCAGAAACAACTTCCATTCTAAAAAAAAAAAAAAAAAAAGTCAGTTTTCCAAGATGTTTAGATGTTTTTATCACATGGAAATAAACTAACATGCTTCCCTTAACTTTGATATATCACACACAGTCATTAGACTGAAACTATAGTTACATCACCTAAGGCCTCCTTTGTCTTCTGTCTCCTCAATAATTTAGTTGGGTGAGTGCTGTAGACATTAGATAGAGGGTGATTTTCTCACCTATCCTACGTGGAAACTTTGTATGCGCTTAGAAACAAAGAAATGAAATGCACCCACAGGCAACTGAAAAACACACAGTCCTTTGAGATGAGATGTCGTGATTGCCACAGAGAGCTCTGTTGTGTTTGTGCTATAAACTTGAACTTCAGCGTTCTATAATTTGAAGTGGGGGCTGAGTAAGTTGATATGCCACTGACAAAGAACTGCAATTTGAAGCAAGTAATAATAATCCTTAATGCTATATCTTAAAGGGCCATAGCTGCTCTCAGCATTCTTACTTAAAACAGAGGAAGTAAGAAATAATTTAGAGAACTCTGTTTCTTTACCTGCACAAGGTATTAACATGTAGGCTAATGCTATGCTGAATGAAAGAAATGACCCTGGCCATATCTTTACTGTAGGAGCATAGTCTATGATGATGCAATTGAAATGTCTTATCTTTTAGGCCATTTTTGTGCATCTTTTAAAACCTAAACTTTGCTTCATCTAAAAGCTATGGTCAGATTTTAGAAGCAACCTTTGTTACCAGCTTTAAAATATACTGAGGATCCAACATACACACAGCCTTTCCCATTCAGAAATCTCCTCTCCATGAACACAAAATGAACCTGCCTACAGGCTGTTTTGTTCAGACACCAGAAAATGCTTACATTCTTCTCTGGCTTTGTCACCTAACGGATTCATTTTCTACTCTGGGAAGACTGACTTTTGAGTTGACCTAGCCAGAGAGGGCTACAAGCATTTGTCAGTGTGTGCTAGGTTTGGGCAGAGCCTTCTCTGTGAATCTTGACCCAAAAGGAAGTCTTTCTTTTGTTGGAAAGACTTTAGACTTCAGAAATTTTTGTTCTCAGCTTACATGGTTGGAAGCCCAGCAGAGTCAAAGGAGACTTCCCCCACTATTGGTCAAGTACTTTCTTTAGTACTAGGCATGAGTGACCTCCTTCTGCCTAGAGTCTCCATCAGGAGGATCCTGGTGGACAGCTTCCATCACCAGACACAAACAGTCCTGCAGATTTGGATGAAAGAGCCTGGCTTCTCTCATCAGTGCTCCCATTTTATATTCATATTTGTATCACTCATGTTTGTACATATTCTATTTTATTGGAGAAAACAACCAGCCTTCATTTCTACCGCTAAAACTGGAACTTAAATATTTCCCCTTCAGAATATAATTTAATGGTTTTCATTATTACTTGACAAGTTCTCATACACAGCAGGCATTGAATTCGATATGATTAAATAATTGAAGTTGGAAATGAGGTGAAAAGATTGCTTGTGGAGAACTCCTTAAAATTCCCATCACAGTTTATAGTTATACACGCTGAATAATTATGGCTTTTGTTCATATAGCTTTGAGGCCTAAAGACTTTTCAAGGCATTCTCTTTCAGAGTGTACATAATTCAAATGAGATGTTAAGATGTTATGTTTGCATTTCCTTTAACCTTGAACCATCGCTGATTAAGAAAAAGAAATGTAAATAAACATTGAAAGAAATTCATTTTGAAATTTATTTTCTGGCAGCAGCATCACATAAAGCTTTGATAAAAAATAACAAAGCTAATAACTTTATAATACTCGAGAGTTTTCTCCTATTTGTTAATGTAGACATTTTATCTAAAGGTCAACAGAAGGCAAAAATACCAGTATCAAATGTGCATAATTAGAATATCTTGATAATGTCAATTAAAAATTAGGTGTGGCAACTGGAAAGATGGCCTATCACTTAGGAGCATTTGCTGGTCTTGCAGAAGACTGGTTTGGGTCCCAGCCACAGTATAGTATTGTTCACAACCACATATAGCTCCAGCTGCACGGGATTAATTGTCCCCTCCTGTCTTTAAAAGGTACCCATATTTAAGGAAGCATACACACAAAGAGATGCACATAAGTAAAAATAAATGATGTTTTAAGGAAAAGGAAGATAGGAAGTGTGTGTGTGTGTGTGTGTGTGTGTGTGTGTGTGTGTGTGTGTGTATGTGTGTGTGTGTCAGGGGCGGGGGAGTTAGATTGCTTCTGCTTGTGTGGGAGACTGAAAAAAATCAAGTGAGTTAAAAGACCAGAGCAGTTGAACTCAAAACTGTAAGATCTGAGTCTGGCCCTTGTGAGTTATTAACCACAGGCAGATCAAGGCAGATTCTCTAAATTTCAGGCTTCACTGCAAACTATTTCCCAGTTCTAAGGGAGTCAAACCAGAAAAAAGAAAACAACAACAACAACAAAAATCCCTTTGATAAAATAAAGGGCAATTCTTTTTAAATTCAAAGATCTGACAACAGGAAGCAGTAACTCAATAAAAACTGACGAATTCTACTTAGAAGAAAAATATATCTGTGTGAGGAAAATATCAGTATAATTATTCCTATTTAAAGTATAATATTTGATCTCAGGGTTTACTTCTGACTCTAAGAGTTCAGACAAAGACAGAAGTTTTATAAACAAATTTTTGTCAAGTTTTCATAACCAATAGTTGGAGATTTTCATAAGAATTCATCTGCTTGCAAAATATAGTGTCTTATTGATCTGGGCTATACCACTCCCATAAATAAGAAAAGTAGCCTCCTTTACCATCTTTATGAAAAAAATTCATTTCATGTAAACTGTATTTGGTAGGGTCGTCATTCAGTGATCATCTCTGCTCACATTATAGATGTTTGCAGACATTTTCTTTACTATATCAAGATATTCAGAAATATAGTGGTCCTGACTAAAAATAGAGATATGAGTCATTGCATACAGTGATATTACTCATGATTTTGCCCCCTGGAATTCAGTGTACTCAGTAAATGGTAAGGATGACTCAAGTATATCTCTAGAAACTGAAAGCCAGGCTTCAAAGTCCTTTGAAGAGGATTAGGAAGCCTGACTGTGTGTTTTGATACTGACAAGACCAGTTGAACGGGTTGGTACAAAGGCCTATCTGCTTGTAGACATCTCTGCCCAGACTGTTTACTTCATGAGGGTTCCCATGGCCTATCTACTTTTTCCATAGAAACCAGTTTCAGTGCCTTTGACTCTAACTTAGTCAAATCTCAGCTTGCTTATTTGGCAGTATTTAGCAGAGTCCCAGCATTTAGTACAATTACTTAGACAAATGTTGATCAGACATGCCAGAAGGAAAATTTTATTGCAAAATGACAGTTTCACATCACCATGGAAAATGTAGCATTGGAATCTTTTGTAAGTCTCTTTTTACCCATTTTTCATACTCTTGTTTTTATTTTGTAGTCTCCCAAGGATCCCAGGATGCAATATCTCCCAAACAACAGACTTGGAATCAGCTATGCATTAAACTGAGGTTGTCAGCTTCCTCTTGCCATCTAAATAAAGCTGCAAAACATGTAGCAGCGACATGAATCTTACATAATGGGTGCAATGAATTTTTTTTAATAAGATTCATTTTATGCACGAAGTAAAATTTTAGAGTACCTTAGGAAAAAACACTGCATTACTTAAATCACCGTTATATAACCTATGGAGCAATGATGAAACATAATGAATTTTCAAAGCACCTTCTCTCAGCAAGCTCTAAATAGGATAACAATATGAACTCATTGATCTTCCTTCTGTTCTTTTACTGGCAAAGCATCAGATATCATCTTACAGGTTCCACAGATCAGACCCCACAGCTGTTTGTACAAAGAGAGACATGTTTCTAGAAAGAAGCCCACATTCACATAAACTGTTTTCTCCAAGTTTAAGCAGCTCATTATCATCGATATCATCCATCACTGTGGTGTCACTTGCCTTTTTAGATGCAGACATAAATGTATAAGCACGTACACACACACATCATAATACACATTGTTATGTTCTTACTGATTGTTTTTCTGACAAAGTTACTGTTGTCCCAAAATAAACTGTTTTGCAAAAATTGAAATAGGCTGTGTTTTATCCTTAATTTCACAAAATAAATAAGTAAAAAGGTTTTATCTATGGGGAAGACAAGTGCTAGTATCTGCTGCTACTTGAAAGCTCATTCAGCACAAAATGCATGGAAGGAACACTCTGAGTCCTATAAAATAAGCAGCCTGTGTACCTTCACTTTGCTTTGAGAGATCTAGTCTACAGACAAATAAGCATATGTAAGTAAGGTATATGCACAAACATGTTAATTTATCACCTCATATAACAGCCACCAGTAAACAAATTTAACAGAAACCTTCCCATAAAGAAAAACTTTCTCATTGATAATTAAATGAACAAATAATGTGTAATTTGTTTACTTTGCACACATTATACAATAATGCTGGTTATCTTTCAGTAACTCTTCATGAGATAATCCCTTTACAAGGAGTAAAGTGTTGATTTGGCACATGATATGAGAAGTTGCAGTGTGTGATGGACTTTGGTGGGAACTCAGAATTTAAAGAAAAACAGAGACGGTGGTTTCCTATTTAATAATAAAATTTTAGGTCTAGTGATTGCAGTAGTTATCTATTGGTTTAGAATAAAAATCAAGGTTCTTTATCCCATTTGAGATAGGAAGGAAATGAGTCTCATTATTCTAAAACCTGCTGCATGGTGAGGATAGGAGAGTAGACATTGTGATGAATTTATAGCCCTGGTGTTAGTGTGAGAGTTTCTGGTAGGGTATGTTTTAAAGAATTAACTTATATCTTTATGTATTTTAACACTAAAAGATAATTTTCAACAAGGATGAGATAATTTTCCCAAACTGAGTCTTATTTCCTAGTTTTGCTATTTTATCATTGAGCCCTGAAGGTTTCTTGTCTAAAGCAGTTATACAGTATAAATATAGCTGTGGCAGGTTAACATTGAGGCTTCTGCCACTAATCATGTATAGGTTTAGTTTTTGTTACAGCACATAGTCTATGGACTTTCTGAGAGCATTCTTTATGAAACTTTGCCTTCATTATGTTCAGTAAGTAAAACAACACGCCCAGATTCATTTGCTTATCTTGGTAAAGGCATTTCAATCTTTTTTTTCAAACTAACTAAATACTATCTGTTGCTTTTTCTCATCAGTTGCATTTAGATCATGTTCCCTGGGAGGTAATTGTTGTGCTCCACCACGGCACTTGTTGGGAAGCATCATTAAATGCCATGAAGCATCCTTGGTTCAGTGAACATCTACCACACTAACAGCACAAGATAATCTGACTTTGGGTAACCTATATTTCCATTTTCCACTGCAATAAATAAACAGAATAACTGTTTATCCTAAGTAAATCAGCAGATATTTTAATTAGCCTTGAACTGCACAAAGTAGCTGTTAATTCTGTATAATTTAACCATGCAATTAATGGTTTGAGTTGCCCTAATTTAGCATAAATTAATATTTTAATTAACTTAAAGTTATTACTTATACAGTAGGCCCAGCTTCAGCAGCATATACTATTACAAAAAGTCAAGAAAATGTGGTGATAAGCATGCTTATAAGCTTGATTCCATCACACCAAATTGTGTACCTATGGCAAACATAACATTTTGCTCTGGCAAAGAGATACATCACAATTGCTACAGATCCATTTAAAATGATATAAACAAAAGAAAGTACCTTCAGACATAAGCGTAATGTAGTCAATATATACAGAAGTCAATAAATAAAATTCTGATATCAGCAGAACTATCAGTCACTCTAATTCATGAAGAGAAGTCACATTGGTATGTATGTCTTAGACTTGGGCACTCCAAGTAATAGAGATTCCGTTTTGAACTTACTACATAGAATGTTGCCAGCATCCTCCTTACTAAATAAGATAGAACTGTTATTACACAATAATCATAGTGAAATAGATTGGATAAGAAGGAACAATTTGTGCAACTCTTAAAAAGAAGCATTTAAAAAGATGTTTTGTTTAGCCCGCATTTGTGCAGAATTTATTAAACAGTCCTGATATCTATGTAAAGCAATATTGAATAAAATATTGAGCAATGCTTAAGAGTAACCAGACATTAGCATTTTAAACAGAAACAAATTCCAGTTTGAACCGAGTGTCAAAGTAGACTATCAGGCAACAGAGAAAGTCAGCACAAAAGAGACCAGATGTGTCAGCTTTGCTGTGATACATTAATAACTGAGCTCTTCAGGGCCTGTGTGAACTTCCTGGCCCCCAGCTTCCTACTGAAAAAATGAGATATGTTCTAGGTAATGACTTCAAATTTTAAAATAATTAGTATCCTGTAAAGAAGAAGAAAAAGGAAGTAGAAAGTGTGATTTTCCTGAAGTCAAGATTATTTATTTATTTATTGGTTTTTCTTTTTTAATATTTATTTATTTATTTAATTTTATGTGAATTGGTGTTTTGCCTGCATGTATAACTGTGTAAAGGTGTCAGATCTTAGAATTACAGGCAGTTGTTAGCTGCCATGTGGATGCTGGGAGTCGAACTCAGGTCCTCTGGAAGAACAGTCAGTGCTCTTAACCACTGAGCCATTTCTCCTTATAACCCATTCTTGCTTTTAAATAGAGAGGATAAGATATACTCTCTGGTGGAGTTTGTATTTTATTTAATAATAACTAGATCATTTTATTATGCTGACTTGGCTCACTTGTGAGCATTGCTGCTGATCAGTTGGCTATAGTCACAGCTGTGCCCTGAATGTCTTCAATAGCTTCCCTCAGCCCTGTGCTACTGCACGGAAGTGAAAAAGAACTGAGAGACCCTGCCAACAAAAATACACAATACACAGTTAAATCTAAACCTCAGATAGACAATAAAACATTTTAATATGTGTCCATATAATACCTGAGAACTATGCTAAAAAGGATTTATTATCTATCTCAAATTCAAATATAAATTAGTGCCCTTATTTTAAGGGTAATACTACAAAAGATGAGAATGTTAAAGAAGACGTTAATGCTGACCTTGGAAGCCAGCTTGGAATTGCCTGATGTTTATCCTCAGAAGGAAGTCTCCCTCCCACTAGCTGCTTTCTTTTGTCCATCTAATCCTGTGTTTCTTGACCTCTTTACTATACCCTACTTGTCTCAGATTCTCTGCTGAATCTATCCACCAGATTCAGGTAAAGACTGTTAATGGACAAAGACATGGGAGACGACAATAGAGAAATACATTACCTCTGTTGACACAGTGTCTTTCTAAGGCTTTGGCACATTCTATACAGCTTTCCTTCTTTGCCTTGGCTTCACATCTCATGCTAGAATTGGAATCGAGTCTATATAGAGTTACAGAATTCTATTTTATAAGGGGAACATTCACTCTGCAGCAAGTTGGAATTGCCCAAAGTCAACAAGTTTCAGAAGCAGAACTCCCCCATAGCTAGTGTGTTTTGAGGTGCCACCTGATAATGCAAGAACTGATGTTTGAAAAGCTGGAGGAGAACTGGATGTCCTTGTCCAGTCTTGAGTCATATATATTTTGCAGTAAATCACAACTTGATGCAAATGACAAAGAACCTAACTACACCCAGTTGAAAAGGACCATGTGGCTCTAATCACATTATAGCAACTCAGTTGGTCAAAGGAAGGAAAGAACATGTGGTGGGGTTTCACAATTGACAAATTGTGAATGTGTTTAATGACAGTGAACTAAAGCATTGATGGTCAAACAAGAACACTTACTTGCAGTTCCATGTGCTCATAATGCTGAGATTTTTTTTTCAAAAATTCTTATCAGGTTGCTGTTATTGTTTGGATCAGTCACACTATACTCTTTAGTTTGTCAAACTTCAAAATCAAGTGTTCCTGCTGTCCTAAGAGCTAGCTTTAAGGTATAATGTGTAAATCATAGACACACTTTTGAAATGAGGTGACCTCGGAGAATAAAGAAACCTCTGAATGATTAGAACCTAGACCTAAGTATTTTAAATCTTATTGTCCCAATTATTTTCGTCATCAAACACTAAAACCATTTCTAGTATCCCAATTTTAGGGTAAAATTTCCCTCAAACATGTAATGAAACGAGAACCATGAGTAGAACTTCATGTTTTCTTGATGATATTCTGCCTTGAATGTCAATATATGTGGCATTGCAGGAAGAAATGCTTTGTCTAGACCCAAATTGACTCTGAAATGTACCAAGTGGAGTGTCAAAAGTTCTTAGAGCTAGTGTCTGAAGCTACCCTAGACTTTCTATGTTGTTTATTCTACTAAGTTTTTACTAGGTGGAGTGTATACCAAGTAACCCACACAGAAGAACTTTTGTGCACAAATAACAAGTAACGTTTCCATGTAGAGTAATATTAAAAAGGCAGTGACATTAGAATGTAGCTTGATGAAGGTAACATTCATAAATATTTCATGAACCTTTGTAAACTATGGGAGCATAGAGGAAGCTGAAGAGAGAAAAAAAGCACTGTCTCTGAATAAAGCATGCTTCTACACATAATTTGGGGAAAGAATTTATGGAATGTGTTCATACAGTAATATCAAAGCACACAAATATGATCTAAAAACATCAGTTTACCTTATTGCTTTTTTGACTAAAACAATAATCATAACATATAATTGCTGGACACCAAAATAGTTATTACTCTGTAATAATAACCAATTTGTGATTATAATGAATCAATAATCAATTTGAACATTCAAACTCAGTTGTCAGCTATGGGAAATAACCATTGATTAAACAAATACCCACTATAATATATCTTGAGATTTTCAGAAACCTCGGAAATAAAATACATAATAAAATGTTTATAATGTATAAATGTCTAAATTTATTACTAAATAAAGTAATAAAGATTACAGAATTGACTTAATCACATAAATTCTATTTAGACACATAGTATGATGTCTAATGGAAACTGACTTTACATTGAATTAGAGAATAAAAGCTGCAGTGCTTTAGAATCCTTTATCTGTTGCCATCTTGGGTGGCAACCTAATGTCACTTTGAGTACTGATACATACCTTTCTATTTTGAGGTGTACAGTTCATTTCACTAGGCCTCACAGGGACTTTCAACCTTCAAATGTTCAAAATTAAATTAAGCTGGTAATCTTGTTACATGTATATCTACGAGTTGCCAAATGCAGAGTCTACAAATTCTGAACTGTAAAGCCTGCTGTTTAAAAAATAGACAGCTGTTGTTAAATTGCAAACTGACATTCTTCCAGGAAAGGTGTTTCACCAATTTTTGTGGGCCTGGATACTTCCTGTTTCCATGGCTCTGTGGGAGTTTTTGAATTTGGCAGCAATACAAACAAATCCACACAAAACCACAACAACAAAGAAACTAAACTAGCCAAACCCAACCTATAACCTTGATGGTAAGAAACCATAGTTCAGATTCTGCTTGGCTCTGCATATTTTACAACCATTTTTATTAGCTCCATTTTTAGAGTCTTAGATTATGACTGCAATAAGCATAAGAAAGATAATGCTGGAATAATTGACATCTTTCAAACTTAAGTCAAGCTGTGTGGAGTTACATCTGCCCCTAATCCCAGCACTGGAGAGGCAAGAGGACTGTAAATTCAAGCCTGCTTGAACTACATAGCAAGACCTTGTTTGAAAAAACAAAGACAGTTTACCAATAAATATTTTCAATGGCTTAATACAATAAAGTTGTATATGTCCTATTCACACTATTCATTCAATTTATAAGAGCAGAAAAGTTTCATTGAGTGGGTCTCAAGATTTATGGACCATATGAATTCCTGAATTTTTATAGATCACTGGTTAATTCAAATGTCATGAATCTACCCCAGTTCAAGAAGGATGTACACTTTGATTCCACCTCATTCTAGCATGTAAGAAAGCTATGTGAACATTTTTAAAGACAAAATCAGATTTACTTATTTATATATTTACTTGCTTATCTATTTATTTATCCATTAATCTACTTTGTAACCAGTAAAAATAGATGACTAATTGAATTTTAAATAACTGTGAATTTGGTTTTTCAAAAATTATAATGAAGAGATAGCTTTCATTAGACAATATCCATTAGGAATACATCAGCTGAGGACTGTAATTGTTAACCTATGACTTTGTCTATTGATACTTTATCATCTCATGTGAATAAAGTTTCACCTTTCTTTTTATACATAAAAAAAATCAGCCAGCAATGTCTTTAACTCTCTTTACTCTCCTGTCTTAAAATGTAGCATCCTAGAGTGTTTATCAATCACTTTGCACAAATGATCTGATCCTATGGTTTTTCTTAAGGAATAAAGGTATTTGGGTAAGTAATTGTAAATCTGGGAGAACTTCCTAACTGTGAGACTGACTATACAAAACTATTTAAGGCCTTACCAAGAAGCAGAAAAGTAATTATAGTCATAACTCATCATGAGTGTGGACAGTGAGAAATCTGTGTCGCTTAAACAACTAGACACAAGGGCTGGAGAGATGGCTCAGTGGCTAATAGCACTGGCTATTCTTCTAGAGGATCTGAGTTTGATTACCAGCATCTACATGACAGCTAACAACTGTCTGTAATTCCAAGATGACACCCTTACACAGTTATACATGCAGGCAAAACACCAATTCACATAAAATAAAAATAAATATCTCTCTGCTTTTTATTTTTATTGACTACTAACAAACATGGGACAAAATGTTTCTCTGGGTTGAACCTCTGCCATTTTCAAACCTTCATAATATGTCACTGGTTTAATATCAATCTTATCATCACCCATACTTAAATTTTTTTCCCAAGAAAAATAAACAAACAGAATATCATACAACTATATATAGAATTAAAGACACAAGTCCCAGCAAAGGTGGGCTTTTAAAATTGACTTGTTCACTAAATTGAACTCAACAACAACCACAACTAAAGATTCCTGCTACTACATGCATAGGACTGTTCAGTTATACTATCAATTCAGAGAGTCAAATGGAGACAGTGCCCAATACCACTCACAGCACCTCCTGGGTTATTGTCCATGGATACTCACTATCTCTATTTCTGAAGGACAAGAGGTGACTTGTAAGCACATGCAATCCCCTGTCAATAGAACTGTCAACCAAATACTCATTTCCTTCAAGGAGCTTGAAGGAAACCTATCTCCTACAAGTAAGTGCCTCATTCATTAATCCTGAAGGACACAACCAAGGGCTTCCTTGAACCTCTTGCCTTAAATGGTTGTTTTGCTCACAAAGATGACAGGAAAGGGAAGAAGGAATGCTCAGGCTCCTTCTGAAGAAAGTCTTTGTAGATAGAAAGTGGTAGAAATATGTGAGGTCTGCATTTGCCTGAACAAGCCCCATCCCATATGAAAGAGAAGATTGCCCTGAACTTCCTTGACCTGTCTTAAGACTAATCTTCTACACAGATTAGTTCTCCAGAACCCCAGGGAGCTATATAAACAGTGTACATTTCAGAATGGCCCTTTCTTGGTCCTTTTCATCTCTTTTGAAATGTTTACTAAAACACCTTTTTAGGTCTGTTTTTGTGTGCTTCAGCTCCTCACTCATTTGGTTATCTATTTTCATCTCTCTGCAAATATAAGATTCTCTCTTTTTTTAATGGCTCTATCATTTCCTTTCTCATTATTTCTCAGCATGGCTCTATCTCCATGTCTCAAACAGGAATGCCCCATGTTCTATTACAGAGGCCAATACCATCCCCTTATTGTATGATTGTACTGCTTTCTTTTAATCCTATGATACTCTTTATTATTAGTTATTCCAGTTATCGAAATCTATCTCAATAGTATCAGGTTTATCTATTTCTTCCTCACATGTTGTCAGTACTCCTCTGTGAGTCCTTAACTATTTTTCTCATGACGAAAAGAGTTTAACCTACAAATCACATGGTACTTAATGTGTCAGCTACTATTTTAAAGACTTGTAATATTAACTCATAATTTCTCATATTAGTTTGTTATTATTATCAATGAAATCATAATTATCAACCCCATTCAGCAGAAGATGCAAACTACAGCTTGAAAAATCGGTATGTTGCTCCAGGAAGTCGTGAGTGACATCCAAGCATAGCAGCTCATGCTCTAAGGCAGTGGCTCTCAAGATGTGGGTCACGACTCCCTTAGAATTCACATAACAGATATCTACCCTATCAGATATTTACATTATGACTCGTGACAGAAAATTACAGTTATAAAGTATCAGTGAAATAATTTTCTGATTGGGGGTCACTGTCACCACAGCATGAGGAGCTGTTTTAGGGGTAGTAGCAGTAGAAAGGTTGAGAGCTATTGCTTTAGGCTCTGCTGCTTTTCTCCTTGAACTTCACAGGGTCACAAATACAATTATTTTCACTTTTCTCCACATCATGTACTTTTTCTCAGACTAAACTACATGCATAATGTTATCCACAATAGTCTTCTCAGAACACTACCATTTTCACTCAAGAATGCTCAGAGAATATTTCTGACTAGAAGTAATATCTGATACTCAATTGTAGAACATATTGGCATAAATTAGCATAGGGTTTTTCATTTAGATTTTTATCTCAGTGAACTTTTGAACTTTTGGCCAAGGTAGATAACTGTTGTAATCTCTTCTCATCTTTTTTACGTGCTATTTTTCTGCTTACAGTGTTTAAACGTAAGAAAGTATAAGAAAAAAATTGACCAGTAAATGCTTGATAAATTTAGCTTAATATATTTTATTCAAACTGAATTACAGGAGAACATGTGGAAGTGTTTGTTGTGATCAGGCTGTGCCCTATTGCAAGTTGCCCCATGTGGTGTAATAATGGTGTTTGTGTTTATTCTAGACTGTGTCTTGCCCTAAGAAAATCCATTTTATAGATAGCCTTTGACTTCATTGAGGGCCTGAAGTGTGGGTGGACCTGCAAACATCATCATCTCCCCATCCCACCCATACAAAGTAGAATTAGACCTGGGAGTGAAAAGTGTGCTATCCTATAAGCTGAACAAGGTGAATTGTGCCTTTGGGAACACATGAGTGCATTCAAATCATATCAGGAAATTGATCCCAGGAATATATTGGACATAACTAGGAAAAGGTCTCATTTCCTCACCTACATATTATAGAATGGTCAACACATGTAGCAAAGCAATGACAGTGGCCTCACATCTGCCTGTCATTAATTCTTAGTGTGCACATGGAAGACCAACCAGCAGAGAACTCTTGGCTTCAGCTTGGCTAGGCCTTCTCAATCCTGCTGCTGTTGACAGACCACTGGGATGCCATTTGCCTTTCCACCTGCTCACTTGTTTGAACTTGGCTCTTCCAGTCCTTCTCTGCATCCCCTTACAGCTTCCTTTTCAACCTGGACTCCTCCATCCAGAGTACAAGAGCATCTTCCCTGCTGCTGCTTTGAGCTCCTTATCTGATCAATGCAATTCTATTGCGTTTCTATCAATCTACTCTTAAAACTTCAACTCTACTGTAGTTGTGGCTCTAAGTTGAATTCCTTCTGAAATCACACATATGCAACTATTAAAAGAGAAACATTTACTGTGAGATGTGTGATGTGAGTTGATAATAGTAATTAAGCTTTGAATAAAGTAACTTACATTTATCTTGGCCATGATACAAAAGGCAGGAACGTCACCCGGCAAAAGACCATCATCACAGCTGCTCCAATATGTGAATGTACTGTTGGTTAATAAATTTCCTTTCTGGTACAGTGGCTCAGGATAGAACCTCACCACTCAGAACTGTAAACCATTCTTAAATAGAAAATTGTCTTCTTTAACAGAAGAGGTGGAGATAAATACTTTTAAAGAGCCAACCTTGCATGAAGGATTCATCTCCTGTTTGTCTCCACCTGATCCATAAGAAGGAAACTCTGCTTGGTTCTTGTACTTCAGCATCCTGAAATGAGTTATTTACAGTTTAAATCCAATGGATTTCCATGGTGTTTCACCTGAATATGTATATCACATATTCACTGATGAATTGCAAAGTGGATATTTGAAACATGTTTGAACATGTTCTAAAAGTAAAAGATTGTGATTAAAAATTCTTTAGTTTTGTTCTGTTTGGTTAAAATTATATCAAATCTCAACAGTCTCTTCATTTATTGCCCAAGCAGAAACCATGATGTTATTTTTGAACTACTGAATTACAAGAAAACTCCAAAAGTACCCAATGCATCTAAATGAACTATTTCATATTCTTGCATAATCTACCCTCACTACCCAAATCCAATTGTGTTTCTATCCATGTTTTAAATATGAGTTTCATTTTTTTTTAAAAGTGGAACATTCTTAATTCAACAACTGCTAAAATAACTGTTAGTGCTGGATAAAATAGAAGGAACAGAAATCCAAAAGGGTAAAAGGTGCTCAGCCTCCTATAGATACTGAGTACCAAGCAAAGTTGTACATATAGTACTATAAATACAGTAAAAATATTATTATGATTTTTCACAAGACTGATAGAAATTAACTGTTTAATTCCAACTCCCTCACTCATGCTTTTTATCTAATTGGTGTTTTGAAAATAAGCAACATCATCCCCACTTTTCAAATTTGGCATGCATTTGCTGAGATATTTCTCCATTTATTCTGGCTTCTTTTATGGATCTTTTCCTCCCTCTCTGGAAAAATTTGCTTTTATCCACATTTGTTCATGTCCTTTTTGACCTTCTTTAAGTCCTTGTTTACTGACTCCCACAGTGTCTAACTCTTAGCCATTTGTCTGCCTGTTTCCCATGTCTTTGTTCTCATTTCTGCTTCTAGACATGCCTGAAAATTTTAGATTCATGCCACATGCTTCATGTAGGCACATCATTGGTGTTCCAGAGGACATCTTTCACAGAAGAAGATCCTCCTTTTGTTCTAGATTCAATTTACTCATGTTCTGTGTCTTATCTGAGCTTTGAGGTAACACTCTGGCAAGCCTTTGCCTAATTAGTGCTAAGAGACAAGACACATCTTATTTATAATCCTCTCCTCAAAGACATTTTGCTTAACTTGTGTCCTACAAGGATTTATTTATTGAATTTCTGGAGAAACTCAGCCATATCTTTATAAGTATGACTATGGTCCTGTGAGTTTAACCTGCTCTTGAAGGGTTTCTGCCCAGGACACCTGTTCTTTCACATAACATCAGAGTTCACAAATATCTAGTGAAGAGGGTGGAGTTGCAATGTTTCTAAGTTTTCAGTTTTTCATGCTAGCTCCAGAACTAACAGCAATGATGAGTCCCTTTCCTCTGGCAGGGCTCCTTAGGTTGGCCACACCTGATCTTCAGTCTAAGCCAAATGAAGCAAGACTTTCTGGTAAATGTATTCATATTAGCTTTGTGTTTCTCACAATTATACATTATAAATGTAGTTGATGGCACACACTTGGCAGAGCTTACCAATAAGTCTTGAGACTCTCTCAAGGTTTCACCCAAAAGATTCTGTAGTCAATATAAGGTGAAAACTATACATCACTGTGGCCTATTTGCTCTGATCTGTGATTGGCAAAAATCTGAGTATGCTGGAGTTTATTCACAGAACAATGCACCTGCCTGATGAACAATATAAGCAAAGTCCTTGTCTCAGGGAGCTCTGTCTGGTAAGTAAACTGAAATGACTCTCAGTCACAGAGTCTGTGAGTATGTTACTGAAATTTTTAATAAAATACTAAAATAGCAAAAAAAAATGAAGGAAGCCATATTAATTTTCATTAATATCTATGAAAATTCTGAGAAACCATCATGACTGGAGGACATGAACCCAAGGCAAAGAAGAGAAAAGTTTTCAAAAATAGAGCTGGGGAGGAAAGGCCCTGTTAAGATGAGGTGCCAAAGGAGATGCATAGGGACAGTTGTACGGCCAGGTCCTTTTACACTAGCCCTTGGTCTAAAGGCAGACCAGCAACCCCATCTTGATTTAAAACTCAACAGCAAAGCAGAGCAAGAAGACATGTAGGTAGAGAAAAACTACTAATTACCGAGACCCAGGCAGGGAACTGTTTCATCCAGGGTAAATCAGTCCCATTAACCTAGAACTAAAAGCCATGACCAAAAATCCACTCTGTGTCTGCTGACCCTGGAGGACAAATATTAATTTTGCAGGCATGGCTAATGCAATGAAAGGAAATCCACTAGAACTAAAGAGAAAACAAAACAAAACCAAAATGCAGGAGAGGAAAAGGCAACGTTAATTTACCTTGGAGAGGACATTACCTAAGTTTAGAAAGGGTTTGATTTACTACTTTAAAAATCAGGATCCTTATCTTGTCTTCATTTACATCCATGAACAGAATTCCTTTGCAAGCATCCAAGAGAAGAATGATTGTAGAAAACATGTATTGGGACAAACACTGTTCAAGTCTTTATATTTAGTATCTCATGTGCATTACTTGTCATGATGCTACAGCCATGATGACAAGCTCAAAGGAAGTTAATACATCCATACATAATTTCCTTCATCTGTGATCACATGTACATAAAATTATTTGGAAGACAGCACTTCAGAAAACTCCTCTTGGAATATTTTCTTCATCAACACGAGGAAGACTTGATTA
Source organism: Sigmodon hispidus (assembly GCA_004025045.1). Taxonomy (NCBI): domain Eukaryota; kingdom Metazoa; phylum Chordata; class Mammalia; order Rodentia; family Cricetidae; genus Sigmodon; species Sigmodon hispidus. Next base: position 242,462 of record PVIH01000799.1, read on the forward strand.
TTCCAGTTTCACTGGAATTTACATTATAAAAGGAAATCAATGGTTTATTAGCTACTTAAAGTTATAACATGTCTATTGATTAAAGACTTCAAATATATCTATTAGTGACTTATATCTTTATTATATAAAAATGTTACTGAACCCTAGACAAATGAAATTAAAAGTTCAAAACAGAAACTCTACATCTCTACTTAGGAGAGATAGCATGATGTAACAGGGCCCCAGACCTTAGTATGTTCCCAGATCTTAGAAAAATTGACTCCATAATGGAAGTACTACTCAGGCTGTAAAAATCAGCATATAGACAGCACTGCCTGCCAAAAGTAAAACGAAGACCTAATCCGTTAAAGTTTATAGTTCTGAGAAAGTCTCTAAATCTACTAACCTTACTTTGTGGCTTATGTAGTTCTGCTTCTGGCTCTCCATTTCTGTTATCTGAAGTATGTCAATCCAAAATATAGTTTTTGTGCTTAAGAGCTCACTCTGAAAAATGCTTAGTGCTACACTGGCATCCCACGCACCTAGTGTAGTCACTGGCAGGATGATAAAGACTCTCTTTTGGCTTAAACCTAAACCCGAACCGTCTTCTTTGTTGAACACTCCACAATAGTGGGGGCTGTATCAGAATGTCTGAGGGGGACAGTGGCTCAGTCCTTTCTCCATGAGGATATGATGTGATGTGAAAGCAGAAAAGATGAGTCCACTCTTGCCAGGGGACAAGAACAAAGACCTTCCTCTCTTATCTGGCCCAGAGGGAACTAAAGGCCTCATGGTTTCACAAAAACTAATTCAAACTGAAGCCTGTACCTATCCTTTCTTCTTCCATTTCCTCAAGATAATTATTGTGAACAGACTAGCTTTCCAGAACACCCAGAATTTGCAAACTTGTGAAATGTGATTCTTTATTTATTATGCAAGAAGATTTAAAAAATGCAAGCTCACATTATACCTTTTGACTGGACATTCCACCTCATCAGTTTATATTTTATATTTGAGCACAGTAAACCTTAGCATTTATAAAGACCAGGTTCTGGTTGTCACTTGCATTTAGTTCATTTTCAGAGAATTCCTAGCAGTACTCCAGAATACCTGCGTTGTATAACATCAAAACTAGAGGAGACCAAATGTTGCTCTTGAGTCAGGACAATATGGAACAACTATTTGAACTGAATTGCTGGGAACCAAATTCCTATTTCCCTTTCCCCTTTTTGTTGAGAAGTTATCTTTGGGAGTTACTATTAAGTCTTATCTACTGAGGTGGCCATGCCACACTCATAATGTATAAAGAAAGGTACAACAATATGAGTCATACTGAATATTCCAGGTGTTCAGTGGTGCCAACAACATGAGCACATTTGAGGTGATTCCACACAGGTATTCTGATAGGTTTATTTTAGATCCATTTTGGAGCAAAGGAAATTTTTAGGTTATCTTTTAAGTAGTAAATGTTTAAAACAACTTAATAAGTGGACTACATGAGAGCCTTAAAAGAATCAAAAGGACAAATGAAGAAAAGTTTATCTGAGAATGTGTAACTTACCTTTTCTTTACGTCATCTGCCCCAGAGAAAAATAATCAGCACTGCTTAGATGAAAGGTGTTCCCCAGTGTGTTGTGAGTGCCAGACTGAGTCTCAGATTTCCTGATAGGTGTCAGCACATTCCTGTGTCATTGCACAGGCAGCAATACTAAGTTAGACCCAAAATTCTCTGGTCATTCCCAAAACTCCCGTGTCATCCCCATCACTAGTCTCCAACTCGATGCAGATGTTAACTTCTTGGTACTTACTTTTTTATTTATAAAGATGAATACATATGTTTGTTTTGAGGACTTTATAGTTGCTAAGCCAGCATTCATCCCATGACTCTGAATCTCATGCAGATTATTTGCCTCTATGGACATGATTACCCTCAAGATAGTTGTTAGTTCCATAAAATGTAGCAGTTACTTTGTAAGAGCATATTTCTTCTGGAATTTGGTTGTTTTTCTTCAGCCTGGCATCTTGTTGACCCTGTTTTGAGTTGTAAAGCAAGGGATGACAGGGATTCTTCTGTAATAAAAGGGACACTAAACAGAGTCTAGAAATCTGTGTAACTGTTGGCATGTATGATATTTTCTATGCACCAGTTGATGGCCTGAGCATTTAGTAAGCACTTAGCTGATATTTTTACAGACCACTAGGGTACTATTTTAATACTCTCATTTCACTGATAGTGAAACTAATACAAAAGAGGTCACACTCATTCAGCAAAGCTAAGATTTGACCATGGCATAAATCTTTTGAGTCTATTCATCTTGGTCTGTTAAACCCAAGAAGTTACATTTATTAACAATAAAATCAAGACCAATACCACAACCTCCCATAGGACTAATTCCAATATTACTATCCAAAGAAAATGAGAACAATTTATCATTTTAGAGTATTATTTGAATATTTAAAATATTTTTGCTATAAATTAAAGGCAATATTTTTAAAGACCATTTAAAGAATTCTTACTTGTGAGTTCAAAAATGAATATTAAATCACATTCCTATTGTCATATAGAAGTTCTATCCCCTGAGCAGGAATCCTGGCATGGTGAATTTACTTTACTTCCTATTTCAGTATAATTACCAAATAATGGCTTTTGCAGGGACATTTTCAAATATCCACATAAAGTATGCTGATAATATTTACCTCTCATTAGCCTTGCTTGCCTCTCCTACTATATCCCTAGGCAAGTGGGCCTGGCCTATTTAAATCAGGTAGTTGATCATGAGCCTGGGATCAAACCAAAGAATTGATGAGCAATCCTGGTCCTTCCTGGATCTGCCTTGAGTTCCACACATCACTTCCTGCCCTGACTTTCCTCAATGATGATTGAGCACAATGAAACCAGGACAATCTCCTGTCTACCTTTGTGTTTAGTTTTCCAGGAACAGAGAAAATATCTGATACTTGCATTTTGGAAAACAGCTTAGCATGGAGACTCAACCATACATTTTTATATAAATAACATTATTTCATTTTTCTTTGTGACTGTATAATATATCATCATATATGCATGTTATGTTGTCTTTATCCATTTACCTGCTGCTGTGCAACCAGGCTGATTCTATGACTCAGCTGTTGGGAACAGTGCTATAAGGAACATAGCTGGGCAAGTGTCTTTGTTGGAGGTGGCCTTTGAGTCCTCTGGGTATATGTATCCAAAAGAAATCTAGTGCTATCATATGGTAGTTCTATTTTCAGTGTTTCGAGGAATCTACATACTGATTTTCAGTGTAAATGAGCTAATTTTTGCATTCACACCTACAGTACACAAAGAGGTTTTTTTTCCCCACACTTTCACAAGCATTTGTTGATGTTTTTATGATCAGCTATTCAGAATGGAATTTAATTTTTGATGAAAAAAATCTATGATTTGTGTAATCTAATTCAAAATTTTCCAATGCCCCCAAACTTGATTATTCCTTAGAAACACATTTGTTAATTCTGATGTATTTATGTGCCCTTGAACATGTTTCATTTACAGCTTCTTTGGGACAGACAAGTCAGGTGAATTTGGCAGCCACATGGTGACCTGATACACTGCTAGTCATGTGTGCATAGACCTGTGTCTCTTTTTAAAAAAATTTTATTATCATTATTATTATTATTATGAACAAAGAAGTCACACTTTCTATCCTTGTATATTCTTATTCAAGGTTCCTTCCCCCTCCCACCACATCAGGTCATTCTTTCTTCTTCACAACTCCCCATCCTCTCCCTGGGCAGGCAGCAGACAGTCCCATGGTCCCACTGACCCAATATTGCTTAGTTCAGTCTCCACTCCTGGCAGATCCAGCTTTCTCCTCCCTCCCTCAAGAGTGAGTCAGGTGTTCCTCTTGGGGGAGTGGGTTCCAAGGAGTCAGTCCAGGGTGTTTCTGATCCCAAGCTGTTCAGTGGTTGTGGTTTGCAGCTTGGGCATGCTTTGCTTTTTTCTTGTATGTTTGTTTGTTTGTTTAGAGTCCACTAATGAGTGAATACATCCCCTGCTTATCTTTCTGAGTTTGTGATACCTCACTCAGGAGGATATTCTCCAAATCCATCCATTTGCCTGCAAATTTTAGGATATCATTTTTTCTTACTGCTGAGTAGTACTCCATTGTGTAGATATACCAAGGTTTGTAAATTCATTCATCAGTTGAGGGACATCTAGGTTGTTTCCAGGTTCTTGCTATTACAAATAATGCTGCTATGAACATAGTTGAGATAATGCCTTTGGAATGTGACTGTGCATCTTTAGGGTATACACCCAGAAGTGGGATTGCTGGGTCCTTGGGGAGATTGATTCTCAATTTTCTGAGAAACTGCCATACTGTGTTCCAAAGTGGCTGAACAAGCTTACACTCCAACAGTGTTTGTTCACAATGGCCTAAAGCAAAGCAATTCGTGCCTCACCAGACCATGAGCTAACTGTAACTGACACTTTTAAAAATAACATTACTGTTCCTTATAAGAGGCAGTGTGTTCATTTATATTCTGGAAGACATTCTTTTGCCTCCTGGGGGATCACTCACAGTTTATGAACTGGCTGCTTTGGGTAGCACTGCCCTAGTACATTTGAAGTACAACATATCTAATGTAGCACCTAAAACATTGGGTCCTGCAGACAGGCAGGTTTGAGTGATTTGTGGCTCACCAACTGTAAAGTGAAATGGCCACAAAGAAGGGTGCACCAAAAGTAGGCTTAGAATATATATACAGAACATATATATATATACATATATATATATGTGTGTGTGTGTGTTTGTGTATGTATGCTACACATGGGTGGGGGTGAGTGTAGGGTTTGGTTCAGAGAAGGGGCTTAGAACCTACTTATTCAGTAGTTACCAATTTTAATGCTAGTCATCATTTTAATATAATAGACAATATATTTTATACATATGTATAATTCTTATTTTAGGAAATGGAATTATTTCAGTCAATATTTACATTCTTATTGCTCTTCATTACTCATTTTAGTAGACTTGAAAATTATTAATAAATCATGAAGTCTTACCATGTGTGGAATATTTTTAGGATTGCATCAGTATGCTTTAGGTCATGGATAAATCCAGTTGATCCCAAAATGACTCATGGCTTATGTATGGAACCACTGTCATTTATGGAGCAGTTAGCTGACAGTGTCTCCAGCACAGATGGTAAAAATAAATGCATGGAAGAGAAAATGCTAATCTGCTTCAGTCACCTTTAACCTGAAATGTATTTACCTATCAAGCAAACTGTGTCCTAGACAGGCAGGTAAAGAATAGAGAAATTCATTTGTCTCTTTTCTCAAAGCCCAATTTTCTAGAAACTTACATAGTAGTTAAATTATCAGGGCCTGCATAACATTTCCTATAACAACTGGACTCTGTTTATACTTAAACCTTACATAGGACAATGTACATGCTCATTTCTCAAAAACCAGGTACTTGTTGCATTTAACCTTTTATGTCCCCTGTGAAGGTGCTTTATATTCCTTTACTGTACACAAAAGCACACACATGCTGCTATCGCTAAGCAAATTAACAGTTCTATTTCCTGTTCATCCCTAATATTGCCTCCTTTCTTATCCTATCTTCCTGATTTTCTCAGAGCAATGCATTATCCCTAGGGACAAAGTTTCCAAATGAGCAATTTGATTGTGACACTCCCTTAGAATCCTCTAATGGATGCCTGATGCCCCCAGACTAAGAGGTGAACTCCTTGGCACAGTCTGGTCTTTTCCCACTTTGTCAGAGTCCTTATAAATCAGCGTCCTTCCAATCATCCCTCCAAGTCTTATGCTTGTGACTGTTCAGTTACTCTAAGGCCACCCCTGTGCTTCTAGACAACTCTTCCCACAGGGAAAAGAAAACAACTTTATTCCAATGTACTTCCCTGCATGCCTTCATGGGTTTCTTAGGGAACTCTAAGCTCTTACCTCTCAGTGACGTAAATCCTTGAATAAAGTGATTAGTATGTACCTACAAACCTTTTATAAGAATTGTGCTCTCTCCCAAAGGATACATGGTGCTTCTCTTTGACTCTCTCAGGTTAAGGCCTGGATGAGAATGGGCACAGAGCAGCTATTTATAACAGAGCAGATGATAAGAGCTCTAAGTTCTGAACCTATGCTCCACAAGTACACATCTAAAATGATGCCCAAACAAAATGCTAACTATTCTCTCTGTGGAATCCTTAGATTCCAAGCCAATTCTGGATTCACAGTGGACAGTTTGGCATCAAAACTGGGTGGATTTAGTGGCAAAGGTGTAGAGTACACAGACACTATTTCTCAGCAACCTGGGAATCACTCACTGTGTCTTACTCTAGGTCTTCAGCAGTGTTCAAGTCCAAGTTGGTTTATTGACTATACTGTTTTACACCAGGAATTACATGAATATCACTTGTGGGGATAGCTCATAAATAGTCTATACCACCGACTTTTGCTATTCCATAAAATAGAGATTATATTCTTTTATAAGGGTCATAATAAAAGTAGTGATGTAGCTTTCGGGCCTGTCATGATGCACTTGTAGCTGCATTAGGATTTTGAGTCACTTGGTCTGTGTGTTTAAACTTTTAGCTATTTTGCTGAGAAGTCTCACAGTTTCTTTTTTTTTTGTTTTAAATATATATCTTTTATTTAAAAAGGGTTATATTTTCATGTATACCCCTGCTTGCCCTGCCTTCCCTCTTACCAATCCTTCCCAGCCCTCCCTCAGCCTCCTTGCATCCTATCCCCGATCCATTCCCCAAGGAGGGCAAGGAGCCGCACAGTTGGTCTGGTGTATCCATGTGAGGTAGGTCTAATTCCCTCATTCCAATATTGGGACTGAGTTAGGTGTTCCTCGGTAGGGAAAGTGCTCCAAGGTGCCAGGCCATATGCACAGGAACATAGTCTGGTCATACTCCACAAGGTTCCATCTATTGCCCTCGCCATTTGACAGTCATCTACATTTGGAGGGTTTAGTTCCTTTTCTGAAGATTCCCCAGTGACTGTTTTTGATTTAGTGAGCTCCCAATAACTCCATCCAGCCATCTCTGTGGGTCTCCTCCTCATAATTCCAATCCCTTTGCTCCTTACTCTCTCTCTCCCTTTAGCTAGACTGGGAGTTTGACTTGGTTGTTAGCTGTGGATCTCTGCTTTTTTTTTCTATTCATTGCTGGATGAAGGTTCAGTGACAATTAGAGTGGTCATTCATTTGATTATAGGGGAATCCCTATAATCCCTAACCCTAACCCTAACCCTAACCCTAACCCTGTTTAGACATCCCCTTGAATCTTGAAACTGAGTGCTAGGGAAACCTCCAAGAACTCACAGGATGTCCCTGGCTTGGACTCTAACCAAGATTCCACAGAGAGATCAGTGGATGTCTCTCTTAAGTTTCTTCTGGTCCCAAGCTGTTCAGGGGTTGTGATTTGCAGCCTGAATATTCTTTGCTTTTGGTCTAAAAATGACTTATTAAGAAGTCTCAATGGGTACAGCTGTACTTAGAGGAAAATATCTGGCCCAAGTGGTTTTTCTCATCTTCTCCTATGCATTGCATGGAGCCCAGCAACACTAAAGACTAGAAACAATACAGAAAATGCCTGTGGAAGGTTTGCCTTCCGGAACAACAGTTTAGAACCTAAAACCCACATAAAGTTGAGATACCAAAGGGGTAGGGAGAACAGGCCAGACTTAGGCCTTCAGCTAAGAGATGAAACTGAAACCTGGAGAAACACAGAATTATGTGAAGGCAGAAGTCAGTAGTTGAAGGGTGGTTTTGTAGCTGTTATAAACTCAAGGTTCACTCTTTGGAGGATCCTGATCTTACAGATTATTCAAATAGAGGTAACCCCATCCTCACACAGGGAACATGAAGACTGGAACCATCTCTAAGGTCTGTTCCCTGTGGCTACTGTGAGAATAAGTGATGAGAGACACTAGACTCCAGATAAGGGCATGTAAATGAGGTCATGTTTTCAAGCAGAGATTTGAGCTTTCTTGGAATAAGGCTCCTGTCTGGTAGGTGACTTATACCTCAATTGCTAGTAACCAAAACATCTTACTATCAAGCTAGGAGGCAATCCCTCTGTTGCATATTCATTTTTATTTCTCTTTCTCATGGTGAACATTAAGTTTTGTTTTTTAAACTATGCTTATTATTGATGCCAGGAGCTATTTCTTCTTTTTAAACAAGACTGAAGCGTTAACAAATTTTCTGGGTAATTTCAAAAAAGTCAGAGCCTCCATAAAACAGAGAAAACAAGAAAGAATCCTTTGAAGAGTTGTTAACCTGTCATCCTGGCCATCAGCAGAGGTTTTCTGAGAAAGCAGAAGGGAAACAACCATTTTCTCACTTATGGAAAGATCTGAGGCCCTCTACATGGTATCAAATGAAACTGAAAACAAGATTAGCATCATAGCCAGCTTGGTCATTGTACTCAACAAAGTAAAACAGAAGGTCATGATGTGAGAGACTGGATATCAGTGACCATGATTCTCCTTTATCCATGGAAGATAGGTTGCCTGACATCCCACTGATGCCTGGATCCACAGACAGTACCAAACCATATTTAAGTGTATATGCCTCTGTATGTGTATATGGGTATACATGTGGTATAGTTTCAACCATACATATGTGTGAATGTATATGTATGTATGCATATATATGTGCGTAGGTATGTGCACACACAGAGATACAGACAGATACACACACACAATACAATCATAGCACAGACTGAAAGAACATTTATTAGAACATATACAAATTTTCCTGTGTATACATTCATATCCACAGTAATGATTGTAGATAATACATAGGAAGGAAAACTGCAACCCATGAAAGTTAGCTGCACCCATGAACACACTGGGAAAGGATAACCTTACACCAGCAAATTCCAAAGAAGGGAAATGCACACACACACACACACACACACACACACACACACACACACACACATCAGCAACAACAAAGCCAAAATATAACAAGAATTAATAATCACTTGTCATTAACATTTCTTAATATCAATGGACTCAATTCTCCTATAAAAAGACACATGCTAACAGAATGGATACAAAACAGGATCTACCCTTCTGCTACATGCAAGAAACATACTTCAACTTAAAAGAGGGATAAAGGGTTAGAGAAAGATCTTCTAGTCAAATGGACCTAACAAACAAGCTGGTATAGCTATCTTAATCTTTAACAAAATATACTTCAAACTAAAATTAATAAAAAGAAATAGAGAAGGACATTTCTTATTCAGCACAGAAAAAAACAATCCTTCAAGATGAAGTCTCAATTCTGAAGATTTATGCCCCAAATACAAGGATATCCACATTTAAAGAAATATAACTGAAGCTTACATTACATATCAACCTCCACACACTAATAGTGGGAGACTTCAACATCTCACTCTCACCAATGGACAGGTCTGAAACAGAAGCCTAACAGAGAAATAAGGAAAGTAACACATGTTATGACTCAAATGCACTTAATATACATCTACATTTCATCCAAACACAAAAGAATATGCCTTCTTCTCAGCAACTCATGGAGCCTTCTCCAAAATTGACCACATACTCAACACATTTTAGAAACTTGGAATAACCCTCTATGAAAAAAATTGAAAACTTCCTAGAACTCAGTGAAAATGAATGCAAAACATACCCAAACTTACGGGACACTAGGAAAGCAGTGTTAAGGAGAATGTTCTTAGCACTAAGTACCCACATAAAGAAACTAGAGAAAGCTCACACTAATTACTTAACAGCATAGCTGAAAGCTCTAGAACAAAAAGCAGTAAACTCACACACAAGGAATAGACACCAGAAAATAACCAAACTCAGGGCTGAAATTAATAAAATAGAAATAGAGAACAATACAACCAATGAAACAAAGTTGGTTCTTCTAGAAAATTAACAGGATAGAAAAACCCTTATCTAAACTAAACAAAAGGCAGAGAAAAAATATCCAAATTAACAAAATCAGAAATGAAAAGGAGACATAACAACAGACACTGAGAAAATCCAGAGAATCATTAGGTCATAGTTCAAAAAGTTGTGCTTAACAAAATTGAAGAATCTAAAAGAAATGAACAATTATCTGGTTAGGTACCACATTCCAAAATTAAATTAAATCAAGACCAGATAAACACATTTAATAAACCTATAACCCCTAAAGAAATAGAGGCTATATTTAAAAGTCTTTCAACCAAAACAAGCAACAACAAGAAAATAAAAGTAGATGGTTTCAATATAGAATTCTACCAGAATTTCAAAGAATAATACCAATAGTCCTTAAATTGTTCCACACTATAGAAATAGAAGGAACATTGCCAAGCTCTTTTGATGAAGCCACAGAGACACTGATACTCAGACCACACAAAGATGCAACAAAAAAGAGAATTACATACCAATCTCCCTCATAAACATTTATGCAAAATACTCAATAAATTAATGTCAAACTGAATCCAAAAACACATTATAAAAGAATCAGTCATCATGATGAAGTAGGCTTCATTTCAGAGATGCAGGGATGGTTCATCATACAAAAACCTGTCAACGCCATCCACCATATGTGGATTGGGCAAACAGAGCCAAATGTGAAGCACTAATCCAAGTGGGCTTTTGAAGTTTGTATTTGTGTGAACTTGTCTTTTTTTTTTTTTATAATGATTCAAAATAAGACAAAGAAGAGGACTGATTACAGGACATCCCACTACCATAATCTTCCTCACTCTTCCATAGAATAGAATTGATTGTAGAAATTTTAGGCATTTTCTTTCAACTACTCCAGTTTAGCTTTTTCATGATCTGGACATCCCAGGTTCTGGATTTCTTAGTCCCTTCTGTTATTCAATTCAGCCTTCATCTATCCCTGGAAAGAAGCCCCGTTTGTTTGATTGCTCTTAGACTGCACTTCTCATTAACTTAGAACCAGCTGTCTACGGGGGACATATCCCTACTTTGTGCATTAGAATAACAAACTTCTTCTGTACTACTGATTAGTTTGTATGTTCGTTTTGCTTTTTGTTTTTTTTTTAAATTATTTTGTCACTTCTTACAAATAAAAGTTTAACTCTTTAACTCTTGGGGGTTTTGTGTGTGTGTGTGTGTGTGTGTGTGTGTGTGTTGTTTTATTTTTCCATTAACAAGAATTCTTTAATGGTCACTCTTCTATATGTTATCACATACATGGTCAGGAACTAAATTACTATATATTATTTGAAGTCAAAATATTAAACTACTAAAATATAAGCAGATTAGTCTTTAGCTTATTTATGTTTTCACAGTGACATATGGAAATCTATGTGTATGCTTGTAAATAATTTTCTTAGAATATATTCCAAAACAAACAAACAAACAAACAAACAAAGAATATATTCCAAAGATCTACACACTTCTTTTGCCAAATAACATGGTTTCTAGTTTTAAAAGAAAGTTTCCAACAGTGCCAGCCATCACATAACCTGGTCTATAGTTCTTGCTTTATTCTAAATATTTCAACTTACTTTTATTTCATGAGTAAATATTGCATGCCTATAGAAAAATATTTTTTATTTTTCTAAACATAAGTAAACTATGCTTTATAATGGGCAAATTTACAGTATTTAGCAGCATACTTACCACTCTATTGAGACCAAGCAAAGAGAAAGGGGAATGCTTTTATAGACAACTAAGAAATAGTATGGAAAAAAATGTTAGAAGAGAAAAGCATGGACACAAATCCCAAGCTTTTCTCTATTAGGTATCAAGTTTTTATGAAGCCCAAATTATTTTTTGAATTAATTTATTTTTGATACATTTTAATTAAACATAATTACATAACACCACCTCATTCTTTCCTCCCTCCAATTCTTCCCATGTCTACCCTTTTCAAATTACAGTCCTCTTTTATATTATTCATATATATGCAAAAATAAATAATTGGCTGAGTCATATATTTGTTCTCTGTCATACATGTATGGTTTCAGAGATGACGGCTTTATAATGGGTAAGGAATTAGTGGAGTCATCCCTGGGAGAGATGTTGCCCACATAACATAGAATTCTCTGCCTGAAGGGACTCATCAGTTCAATCATTATATTACTATGAAGAGAAAGGTAGTTAGCTCATGCCCTGTGTAAGTATCAGAGAAATACTACTACTTCATTTAGAAGGGAAAAAGAAAGGACAAGGAGAATGACAGGGGAAGGGAGGGGTTGATTTGGGGACAAGAAGAAAGGGGAAGAAAAGAAAGCAGAAGTAACAGTCACCATCAAAGACTACAGAATGTGGTAGACTAACTGCAAGTGCTGCATGTAGGAGAGGCATCAGAGTTCAAGCCTAAGTCATTCAAACAAAACAAAGAACAAACACAGAATAATAACAACAACAAAGGTACAAACAATATGTTGAGATCCCCCCTCAAAATAAGTCCTTTACTAAACAATACTAAGGAAATAAAAATAAAATAATGACAGCAAAAATTAAACAGCAAAACCATAAAATGAGTTTGTTTACAACCAGAACTACTGTAGTAATCTCCTGAAAACTTATTTGTGGACAGCCAGAGTGGAATCCTCCCTGTCTGGTCCTGGGGCCACAGCCTCTACACTGCAGTGTATTACTTCCTTGGATACCTATACAATACACAAAAGTTGCTCTTCAAAGTCACAGGTAGAAATGGCTGGTATTGTTATACATGTCTCATAGCTGAATAATGCTTTCAGGAAACAGGTAGGTACTGAATTTACCCCTATAATAACTAATTTCTTTTTAGTGTATTCTGGTCACTGTGGACTGTAATAACACAAAATTCATCTTCTTGGGTTTTGGATGGAACAAAGTTTAATTTTATTCTTACAATTTACTGCCATCTTTTATATTATTTGATTATACTTTATTACTGTGTCAGAAGTGGTGTGTTTGGAGTGCTGTTGTCTCTGGGAGGAGCTGGAGTAGGGAGGTGAAGTTCTAAATGCATTATATTCTCACATGAAACTATCAAAATAAATAGATATTTAAGACTAAAATAAAATAGACTATATTTTCTTGGGTTTAGAAAAAATATACATTTTGGAATCACTCAATTTTAATATATTAACATATAAAATCAATTTTACATAGAGTAGATTGGCTTTCAAGCACCGTGATTTACAAGAAATCATACATGCTATTAAAAAAATCAGAAAATGTTTTACTTAAATCTACATATTTTAATAAATGATATTCTGAATTTGTAAGGTAATAATTACATAAGGAAAAGCAGATATAGATTTGTTTAATTACTCATTTTGGTGTTTGCTTAAATGTGGTAATTTATATCAACTGTGGCTTTTCTCTAAAGACAAAATTCTGGAATCTGTATAGTCTACAAACCATGTGTCTTTGCAGTCTGCTATGTTTTAACCTATTGTGCTTAGGATAAGAGCGCTCCTAGATCACTGGGAATGAGATGTGGATGTGAACTATTTAGTAGATAGAAACTCTGCTTCTTGGCTTGATTAGATGCTAAAACACACAAGCAAGATCCCCTCACTAAGACAAAGAGGACACACTGCTGTTCTTTCTGTAACTCCCCCCGACCTCACAGATAAAATACTTCCTGTTCTGTGGCCACATTATGGGAGGAGACCCATAAACAATCTCCTGCAGTATTACACAGAGTTCAGGCAATTAACCACTTACAAAGTTGCACCAACCCATCTGCTCCATGGGAATGAGGAAATGCAAAGCTATAAAGAGACTGCCTTCTTAAGAGCTACTGGTTGCAAGTGAACCTTGAAAGCAGACAAGGGGATACTTTCAAGACAACTATTCAGGAGAAAAGTGTGCATTGCACACCATGAGTCACGTGTGCACCCACTAGAACCTCAGACTCACTAGCTCTGAATTTACACCAGTGACCTTCCTGTTTAGTCCTTCTTTGTCACACAACCTACAAACTTGAACTCACCCTCATATTCCTCATTGATTCTCAAAAGCAGCATACACACTGATCTTCTATCTTAATTAGCTATTTATTCCATTAATTTCTTTCCCATACAGTGGTTGTCACCTTGACAAAGGTTTACCCTCACTACTAGATGACTGCATCAGGGCTGAAGGACTCTTTGTCTCTAGACCCTTTATTTCTTCAGGTTCATCTTTAATATTTTCAGCGGAAATCTTCTAAAATTTATTTCACAGTGCTATTTCTGAAAAGACAACTAATGGTGTTATGTTGTTGTTGTTCTTTTGCCATCCATCATGTAACGAACACCAAGCATTAATATTTCCTAAAAGACCTTCACTACATAGGCCATTTCCTTTTTTCCCCATGGGCTACCAGACTATGTACATTCATGAACCCCACTAGTCTCAAGACTCAACTCTAAACCATCCACCTCCTGACCAGGCTCTCCCAGACTCACCTTTGTGAACTTTACAAGGCCACAGTGTCTTATTTTCATTCTGGTTTCTGATGTATATCTTGCTTTTAGTTCACAAAATAATTTTAAACAATGTATAACATTTTACTTTCCCTGTAATGTTATGATTTCTTTGTATGTATGTTTGTATCCCCCAGTAGAAGGCTATAGTGAAAGTGTTCAGTTAGGAAGTTTTATTTAAGCAAGATAAATATTCCCTCAACAGTTGTCAAAATTAATTATATCTCTAATAAATCATAGGGAATATCTAGAAGAATAGACTTTAGAATAAACCACTTGGAATGACTGTGGAGCTTCTATTCTTTGTCAATAACCCAGATGATTATAATTTCTAAATTTCATAACTACTGAGGAAATTAAATAAAACAAAACAGAAGGTGCTTTGTCTGAATTTGTCCTAAAACTTATGTTGTAAATCTGGTAGTTTTTATTTCTGTAATTTCTCATTAAATTGTCTCTAGTTTGCAAATATGTGATTATGGTTAGTGATAAAAAGTCACGTGTTTTGAGCCAATATTGAATTGTAGGTACTAATAAATTGAAATTGAATTGAGAAAGTCGAGGAAATTTTATACTAATTTGGTTTTGTTGCTTAGGGATACAAATAGAAACCACTTATTTCTCTGTGTACATCATATAGACACACACTGAGACACACTCATACAGTATCACACATACACACAGACATTCACATTACATGCATGCACACACTTCACATCATTTTACCACAACTATATAGAAAGAAAATGTGCTGGAAGCTCCCAACAGACAATAATGCCATTTGTAAACATTTGCCTTGGGCATTTATAAGATGATTAGAAATTTACTACTCTAATGGAAGGTGCCAAGGGATTGTCAGTAGAAGGAAGGCACAGAAAGAAACAGCATTGTAGGATTTGGAGTATTGGAGTAATGTTATTCAAGAGATTCCTGTGGCTCACTTTGCTTAAATCATGAAAAGCTATGTTGCAATGATGTAAAACCCTCTTTCTTTCTTTCTTTCTTTCTTTCTTTCTTTCTTTCTTTCTTTCTTTCTTATGTATACAGTATACAGAAGAGGGTACCAGATGTCATCATAGATAGTTGTGAGCCACCAAGTGGTTGCTGGGAATTGAACTCAGGACCTCCAGAAGAGCAGTCAGTAAGCTTAACCTCTGAGACACATTTCCAGCTTCAAAACCTTCTTTTAATATAGATTTGTTTGTACATTATGCCTGACTTGCTATGTAGAAATGAAAGAAGAAGAAAGATGGTTATCACTGTAAAAGATGCCATGTCTCCAATAAAAGATAATTTTGCGTATCCAATTAGGTAAAATCTGATGTCATAAGTAAATAGAATTCCTCTGACAGGGACCCTAGCATTTTTAACTTGACAACAAATATACCAGTGTACTCATCTCTAAAAATGGCAATGTGATTACATGAGCACAAAATAATAAAGACATTCTCATGAAAGGAATTCTCTGCTCTTGAACTTGAGAAAGGAGACTTGGTGTGGAGTTCCAGATCACCATATACCTTGCTAATAAGAGAGTGGAGATATCTGGTCTACTTTCCTGCACATGCCTCCAAGGGCTGAAGTCTTATCTCTGGACTTCAAAATTCTGGACAAAGGGTTGAAATTCCATAGCCTGTACTTTTCTGTACACATCAACCCTGACCCTGCCCTTTAATGGTACAGTTATTTTGAGAACGTAGTGTACCAAGCACAGGATGACAAAAAAATAAAAGATAAAAAAAAAAAAAAATGCTTCAAGACCTTGGATTTTCTACCTCATCAGGAAGCCTACTGCACTTCAGAGATGTCAGGTTTGACACAATGAGGTAATAGATTTTCTGCCTTCAGTAGCTTTAAGCAATTAAAACTCCTAATAAGCTCTAAGTGTGTGATCCAGATTGCGTGCTAAGGGTGAGGCAACATCACTGTGGTGAGCACTTCAGCTCTTTCCTAAGCATTTCCCTTCCATTTGAGAAACACAAGGGTGACAGGTAGCTCAGAGCAAGATTCTGGTTTCAGTTAACACCTTATTTGAGCTAGCCTTGTATCATATTGTTTTTCTAAAAGAAAGAGGGGATATTTACTAATTCCAGAATTGTGATGCACCCAAGAAAAAGTTGGGTTGTTGCTGCCTATGAATTTATTGTTTGTGTGACACAGGCTACCCAAGCTTCTTCCAGAGATTTAAGCTTTATTTCAATTTACTCACGGGTATGTGGGACATGGGAGAAAACCATCAAAAAATAAAGATTTCTTGTTCATGCATCTGCAACTCTAATCTAATTCTAACCTCACCTGTTCTGTTCTATGAGTCAGACAACTGTATTTTAAGCAAACATGTCTAGTTATTGCTCTGTAGGTTATCTATGGACTAGACTCTGAGGATGACTGTATATGATCACTGGAGGACACTCACATCTGTGATGGTGACCAAGAAAAAGCCACCAACATGTGGGATGGAAAGCAAATTCATCCATAAGAAGGAAAGAGTGAAGAATGAAATGAGGATGATGGGTTTATCATACAGCTTAATTAGGACACATTTCTGTTTCTTCAATTTAGTGGGTTAAATATCAGAAGCTGATTTCTGCACATTATGATGATCAGAAGTCAGAATCAGGTTTAGGGATGGCTGTTATCTTGGAGGGCCATGAAGGAAAATGATCCCAAGCCTTTCTCCTACTTGGTGGCAGCCTCAGGGATTCCTTGGGTTGTAAATAGCATTCTTTCCATGTTTTCATATCTTCCTGCATCTGGATGCCTGCCTGTCCCTTTTTTTTTTCCCTTTGTGGAAGAGTGTTAAAAATGATATGGGATTGGAGCTATCCAATGACCTCATCTTAAGATGATCACCTGAAAAGATTTCATTTCTAAATAAAGGTCTTTCCATAGACCCAGAGAGTTACATTTCAATATCATTTTGGAAGATACAACTTTAACAACACAGGTAGTGCAGGACTTTCATTTCATTTTACACAGTAACAAAAGATAAATTTATGAAAGGAATAGTATTCAAACCAAAATAAAGTTTGAACTGAATTCTACATCTAATCACCCAAGTCTGTCTTTAAACTCCTAATCATTAAATGAGCTGATTTATTTACAAAAAGCCTTGACTTAAAACTCAGCAGAGAACATGTCCAACGTAGTCAATACAAAGCCTTGAAGTTGCTGTTCTTTCATCTGAAGAAGAGAGCCAGATATTAAAGTGGTATAGATAGAATTAATGTTCTTCTTGTATCTAAGGATATAAAGAGTTTTCATAGAGATTAAGAATCTGAAGATTAGCTTTTTCAAGAAGTTTATGATGCAAAGGTTTGCTGGTACTAGAGGCTATATAATTGGAAGACTCTGCAGAGTCTGAAGATAAGGGAACACATTAGAACTATACTGAGAATTTCAAGGTAGTTATAGTAGAATATTCAATTATAAAGCTATGGAAACACAGGAGGTGCTATGAGAATCCCCATGACTTGGGACCATGGTGTTAATTCTGCTCCACGCATGACTATGAGATCCACTATACAGTGGCTCTAGTCAGAAGTTTACTTGAGATTATTGTTGAGTAGAATTGGCTGTAATAATATACTACAATTTGTTTATACATTCACAATTAGAATGCACATGGTTTTGTTTATAGTTTACAGATATTATGAAAAAAGCTGCTATCAATATTTGTATGTAAGCATGTTTATTCACCTATGTTTACAGTTGACATGGGGAAATACTGAAGAATTGAATTACTCAATGAAATGTTTAAGTTTCTAAGATATAATGGCTGCATATTTTTCACTCTATTAATAATGTACAAAGAATATTTTCTGATAATGCAGTCTTGTTATGGATAGCCTTTAGATAGACACATGCTATCTCATGGTGGGTCAGAGTCGCAATCTCTAAGGATTTTTTCATTATTTCATTCACAGTAATAAATGACTAACCATTATAAAACATTTTCTCTTTTTTTAAATATAGACTTCAGGGGCTGTGGAAGCATCTTGAGCACAGAAGAGAACTCTCTGCCCTTACAGGAGACCCAGGATTGATTACCTTCAAGGCAGCAGCTCACAAACACCTTTAACACTGGTTCCAGACAATCTTATATCTTATAGTCATCACAGTCACCAAACACACATAGATGTGTGTGTGTGTGTGTATAAATATCCATACCTATAAAGTAAGAATAAATAAGCATAATATACTTATTATTATTATTTTAGAAGTTTGGGGTTTACAGCAAAATATTTCAGAAACAGAAAACTCCCATAAATGTTTGTCTTTTCTTTCTGTGGTCTCCCAACCATAGACAAGATCATTCTGGTGTCTCTCTAGCAACTGCTAAATCACCTTTTTTATGTAGCTGCTGACTAAATCCATAGTTCACATAATGGCATTCTTTCTTGCATGAGTTTATATATATAACAAGCTGAATCCACCATTCTAGTATCAGACAGAATGGTTTCTCTGCCATGAGGATCCCAGGTGCTCCACCTACTCTTCTTATGTTCCTCCAAACCTCCTGGCAGCCATTGTCCTTTTCCTGTCTCCACTCTTTCATCTTTTTTTAGAATGCCATGGAGCTGTGATGATACAGTGTTTAGCCATTTCAGAATGATTCCTTGCGCTTCAGAGTATCTACCTTTACAGCTCCATCTTGTTTTCTGTGGCTTGATCACTTGTTCCTTTTGATAAATGTATAATATTCTGTCATCTTGATGTGCCAGCATCAACTATTGGAAAAAATCTTGGTTGCTCCCATGTTTTGGTGATTGTCACAGCCACTACAAACACCCACAGACAAGTTTTTATTTGGATGTAAGTTTTGGGTAATTTATTTTATTCACTTAAAAAAATTATTTTTCTTCTTTTTGTTCCATTTTGCCAGGAGAGAAATTTAGAGTGTGTTTATGCTTTCTTATTCTGTTTAATAATGGTGGAAAAAGCTGATCTCTAAAAAGAAACTGAAATGAATAGTTTAAACTGTAATAACATTTTTCTAAAATATTATCATAATGTATTAGGTAACAATTAATTAATTGTTACAATTGTTGTAATGAATAGTCAGTATAGTCCTAGGATCCATTCACACTTCTATTGAAATATATGACCTTTTCATTCTGAAGAGGTTAAAGTTTAAATTCTTCTTACTGGACTTTTCATATTCCAAAAAGATCTCATAGTTTTATCCTAACCTATTGTGCTCCAGAATAGATGGAATAGTAAAACAGAGAGTATATTTGACATGTTCCTAGAAGACCCATCTGGACCAGCTACCCTCCAAGCCAGTTTGTTGATGAATCACTTTTATGTGAAACTTCATAGTCAATACTGTAAATTATGTGTGCTAGCATGAGTATGTGTTGCATAAGAAACGCTCTTAGGTTAGTCCCCAATCAAGATGGATCCCCTCTGTAACCCCAGCACTCACAAGGCTGGAACAGGAAGAACACTAAGCCAGCCTTAATTATGCAATGAGTTTTGTCTTAAACATATGTATACAAGTTACCTAACCAATATCTAGACCTTCAAAAACATGGCCATCTCTTTGGCTCACAAATCTAAAGAGCAGCACTTTGGACATAGGTGATCAGACTAGTTCTCCTCACGTAGGCTCAGCTCACTCCCATCTGTGTCTAACTGCATCTTTAGTCTGGCCCAGCATTGTTTTAGTTAGGACAAATCATCTCTATTCTTTCTGGGTTTCATGCTCCAGTTTATAGGATTTGTTCCTTTGGACTCGGTCTCTGAGGAAGAGAAAGCAGATGCACACAAGGGCCTGGCCTTAGCACTTGCATATCAATTCATGCTGCAGTCAGTGAAATCAGGCCCTAAGATCAGCTTGAATTTAAGGACAACAGGGAACTCTTTTTTCTCTTATTGTATTGCAAGGGCTGTAGTTTAAGAGGAAGTAAGCATGACAGTTTCTGTATATATCTACTGTATGTGAAAATTCAGTGAGGGGAGAATAAGAGAGACTCCTGGTCAGCCAAAAAGACCAGAGGCAGCTTTTTGTGCTATGCATGGAAGTATGTTTGTATTTCAACAAAACCACCTATAGAAGTAGCTATATCCTAACATAAACATCAACAACAATCTAAACACTAAGAAAGGAGCTGGTTGGAATGGCTTTGAAACTGAACATAAAATTCTCAAAAGAAGAAATACAAAAGGCTAACAAACACTTAAGGAATAGTCAAGATTCTTACCTATCAGAGAAAGGCAGATTAAAACACTTTAAAATTTCTTCTTGCTCCTTTCAGAATGGCTATCATCAAGAATGTAAATCACAACAAAATGCTGACATACATTAGGGGAAAGGAGAACCCTAACTTACCGTTCATGAGAGTGTAAACTACTGCAGCCATTCCGGAAGTCATTCTGAAAATGAACAGCAAAAACCGAACCAAAAGACCTAGAACTAAATCAACCATATGATCCAGCTATCCCACTCCTAGGTATAGACCCCAAAGACATCATATCCTACTAGAGATAACTTACACATCTATGTTTGGTGCTGTGCTATTCACAATAGCTAGGGAATGGAATCGTCTAAATGTCCATCACCTGATGAGTGGATAATTAAGATGCAGTACATACACACAACAGATTATTACATGACTGTAAGAGAAGTAAAATTTACATGAAAATGAATGTAATTGGAAAAAGTAATTCTGAATAAGGTTACCCAAACCCAGAAAGACAAATGCCACATGTTCTATGTCATATAAGAGTCCTAGCTTAAGTTTTTTTTTTTGTGTGTGTGTGTGTGTTGAACATGAACTACATATACAAGCAGAGAAACTAGAAATGTGCCATTCCTGGGAATGCACTTCGGAAGGGATGGTAAAATAAAAATAAAATGAAAGCAGAGAGTGCTAAGGCTTAGGGATAGAGGGTTCAAGCAGGTAGTGGGGTGATAGGGACAGGAAAATACAGGGAAGATTTAACCAAATAAAGTGTGCATGAAGAAACTCCATAGGAATTTATGATCATGTAATTCAAGAATAAAAATGTGATAGTAGAACATATGTATGATGGTTAGTTTGTTATCAACTTGACATAAGCTAGAATCACTTGGAAAGAGAAAACTTCAACAGAGTAAATGCCAGATTGGCCTATGGACAAGCCTGTAGGTCCCTTTTTTTTCTTTTTCTTTTCTTTCTTTCTTTTTTTTTTTTTTTTAACGATTCTATGAGAGAGGTTTTATTCCAGAAGTGGTCTTAGTTAGGGTTTCTATTGCTGTCACAAAATACCATGACCAAAATACAAGTTGAGGAGAACAGAATTTATTTGAAAAGAATTACAATATTACAAGGTGAACAAGTCATTAGAAGCAAGCCAGTAAGCAGCACTCATCCATGGCCTGTGCTTTGGTTTCTGCCCCTGGGTTCCAGCTTTGAGTTCCGGACAAGCTTTCCTTTGCTGACTGTGAATTGGAAGTATAGGTAAAATAATCCATTTTGCTTCAAGTTGCTTTGGTCATGGTGTTTTATCACAGCAATAAGAACCTTAAGACATGATATGGTATTAAAAAAGCAGGGAATGTATTAAGAACTAATGGTTTAACTAGGGGTGAGGTTGAGAGTAAAAGACAAGAAGGGGAGGGAGTCAGTTCACTAAAACTCAGGATGTATGAATAAGTTTAGCAAAATCTACTAGTTTGTTAGTTAACTAAAAATATATATTTTCAAAATGAAATTTGAACATTAGTGAACAATGATGGTCCCAGAAAACAGGGGTTATTAAATAAAAACCTTACTACCTCAATGTGAGTACTGCTCAGAGTACTTCATAGTACTTAGTACTTAGTACCAGAAGAGCCACTTCATAGTCTTGGTATATAAATATGGTCAAAACCCATGGCTAGGGAATTCATATACCCTAAAAGAGAACCTATTAATGTTTCCTAATGATTTGTATTGTCAAACAGCTATGTGTATCTTTGTGTTTATATCCATAGGTTGATGTTGCTCCCAACGTTGATCAGAGAACTTTTTTATTGCAGCAGGTAGAGGTTGATGCAGAGATGCATTGCTGATCAAAGTTCTGAGAATTTGACTGTGAGTGCTCAGCTATAGATGGAACACCTATATTAATCCTCTTGCCACAAGGGTCAAGGAACAATAAAGAAGAAGTGGGAAAAGAGTATTATAAGATGCTGTCTTCTGGACATTTCACTGTCCTTGACCACATGAGCTTACAGCAGCTATTGTCACCCTCACAAGACCTTCATGAGGTCATGCTATTAAAATTCTGTTGTGGAATGGGTAAGTTTTTAGTTTTACCTTGTTACCCAAGAAGTTGTTTGCCCAGCCTAGCCCCGAGGTCTGGACCCATAGTCCCAAATAATTGCATAAAGAGTTTTTTATATTTAGTATAAGATAATTGGTCTATGGCTCAGGCTTATCACTTGTCAATTCTTATACTTAAAAGTTAAGTTAAATAAACTAACTTTTCTATTTATGTTTAGCCACCTGGCTTGGTAACATTTCTCAGAGCAATATTCTCATCCTGCTTTCTCTGCTTCTCACTGTCATCTGTTGCTTTCTTTTTCAGCTTTTCAAAATTCTCCTAGTCTGCTTGCCTCATCTCTACTTTCTGTCTATCTACTTGATCAATCAATATTTTATTAAACAAATATTTACAGTGACAAATATTGACAGTATATAAAAATCTAGTCCCAGAGCATTTTCCCCCTTTTTTTCATTTTAAAACAAGAATCCCAGATCTAATTCCCTTTGTATAACTTTTTTCTTGACTACTCTCCATGACAACTTGTAATCAACACTCAAAACAAAGACAAACATCTGTAATCCATTTTTGGAGAATGTGAGTATAGTTCTTTAGACTACTTCCTGCTGATTAGGGGTGCTAGTAATCTTGTGGGGACCCACAGAAAATTTAGGATTATAGATAAGCCCTTTGTTGTGGAATGTGAGGTCTGGGTCATCTCAGCCAGTTGTCTTGAAGGTATTCTGGATGCAGAACTCAGAGGAAACCACAACAGAGTTGCCCTGAAATGTTTGATCATCTGGGCTACCCATTCCCACCTGAGGTTTTTCAGAAGGTCTTCTACCATCAAACCTTGTTTTTCTTAACCCAGAATGAACCTTTCTTAACCTTTTCTCATATTCTGTGGAAATAAAAAGAAAACCACTTCTCCAAAGTAATATATCTTTTGACTTCAATTTTGAAGTCAAGGAATTTATAAAATATGTAAGTTGGATTAACCCAGCAACATTTATAATCAAATGTCTTTTAGCAGCTGTTTCTCTTTTCTCAGCAGTCAAACAATTAAAAGACAACATAGCATACAGTATCCAGACTTTATGTGTATTTTCCATCATTAAGTGTTCAGCAGTAGGGCCTCTTAAAAGAGCCTCTAGGTTTTTGCCACTAAAGCTGAGTTAGGAATCTTCTCTTATAAGAACTGTGAACCAGACCCCTTCAGAGAAAATGTTGCTGCACTGCTACCAAAAAGCTGTACTTGACTCGGTTTCCTTTTTGTTTGTATCAACAGAAGGCTTAAACCTGTCATATGCAGTTCATGCTTGTACCAAAGTTTCTGTAAGACTACTCCATGTTGTAGCTCAAGCCTTCATGTCACTCTGTACCATGGCCCACTTGAGAGACATAACTAGGAAGTTGTTTTGGCTCCATTTCTGTGTTCTAGACACCTTTTTAAGTTTTCTCAGGCTTTATGTGGATGTACATGTTCCACATTGGAGCATCATTTGTAGTCAAGAAGTTTCTCTGTCTTTCTGGGCTGGTCCTGAAGCCACTTAGTCCCAAAGAAATACCCAGAGGCTTATATTAATTACAAGTTGATTGGTCTATGGTTTAGGCTTATTACTTGTTTACTCTTATACTTGAAGTTAACTCATATTCCTATTTATGTTTAGCCCTGTGGTTTGCTACCTTCTCTCAGAACAGTATTCTCACCCTGCTTCCTCTGTTCTTGCTGTCATCTGCTGCTCTTCTCTTCAGCTTCCTAGAATTCTCCTAGTCTAATTGCCCCACCTCTACTTCTTGTCTAGCTACTTGACTAATCAGCATTTTTTTAAACCAACATTTATAATGACAAATATTGGCAGTGGACAAGAGCATAGCCCATAGCAGCTGGTAGCAGTTGATGACTGCTGAAAGAAAGTCAATTTCACTAGGAGTGTGCCCACTGTTAGTTTACCCATGCCCCAGTGGATGACCACACATACATGCATATAACATTAATTGGACGTGTAGTTTAAAAATTAAATTGGACTAGCTAGTGGTGATGCATTCCTCTAATCCCAGCACTTGGAAAGCAGAAGCAAATCTCAGTGAATTTGAGGCCAACTGAGTCTACAAAACAAGTTCTAAGACAACCAAAAGTATAACACAAAAAACCCTGTCTCAACATTCCTAATAATTATAATAATAATCATAATAATGATAATAAAACTAGTCAAGAATTATAAAAGGAAAACATATAGTTTGGAAAGAAATATAAAGGGGAATTCTGGAGGGGATTAGAAGGGATATAATAGGTAGATATAATTGCCATACATTTTATACACGTAAAGAATTCACAGTTAATAAACAAAATTAAATTTCAAAAGGTGGTGGTATGGGAAAGCAGATAGCTACATGGAATAAGATACTGGAGATGAGTATTTTAACACTTTAGATTTAGTTGAAAAACTAGAGATAACTATTATGTCAAAGACAGATAAACTGCATCAAAATATATCAAAAAGTGATGACTGGGAACACACAGCACACATAAACATGCCTTCTCTCTCTCTCTCTCTCTCTCTCTCTCTCTCTCTCTCTCTCTCTCTCTTTCACTCTCTCTCACACACAAAACTAAGTCAATAGAAACTTAAAATTTAAAAAAGTGGTTCCCCAATATGAGCACCACACAAAGGGTCTCATTGGGACATGGTATGCCAATAGTAATTATGTGCAGGCAGATGAATGAAAATGTAGAGTCTCTGCAACTTTTATGCCTCCAAAGGTTTCAGTCATGTTGTAGTTAGAAGATGTTGCTGGCCAATTTTCTTAGAGGATGAGACTATAGTTGATAATGTTATTGTGGGAAGTCAGGGAGACAACCTGCAGTGATCCACTCTCACAATGACATCACCAGGGAAACATGGATGCAGAAGCTGCATCCTTGGAGGCTCTACAGAATCTTGGATCAGTGATTCTGTGGTGTTTCTAGCCTCACAGAGCTTTACTTGATGGAAATAATGACTGGGACATTTGACTCACAATATGGATACTGGGGTTTTAGATGTGAAATATTTTAATTATAACAATGAAAAGATATACTTACAATTACAAATTACAACTGGCTATTATAAAATAGCATAGTCTTTGTTGTTGGACTTTGAGGCTTTAACTGAGTATTCTCTGTGTTTCCATGATGATACTAGCTAGTCTTTCTACATATATTATGCTTTTAACATTTGCTAGATTCTAAAGGCACAATTACCCTAATCTTTAATAAAACAAGATAAAGCTTAGCTTTCCTAAGTAACTTAATTTTTCTTGTATTCTTATATGTAATAAGTGAAGACACCATCTAGTTCACAGTATTATTTAACTCACCATCTACCACCCTCACTGTTTACAGTAGAGAGAGCCAAGAAAACAAGCTGGAGGGCTCTGAATTAACTCAAACAATTTATCTCTTTTATGTTTTCTACTGACCAAAACTCATTCTCAAAAAATAATCAAAGCAACTAAAAAATCTCTTCAGGGTTGGCAAGACTGAAAATTGGTACATCTACTGCAAATACAATTGAACAGTTTATTACAAAATGGACTGTACTCATGCCACACTATTCTGATTTGAATATTTTTGTGTTTATCAAAATGATGTGAAAATGTGTATGCACCAGAAGCCCTCATGTGGGTATTTATAACAATTTTGTCCCAGTGTCCAATATGTAGACATAATTAGAATATTCTGTGATAGGTGAGTAGCTAACAGTGTAATAATTGTTTCTCATAAAGAGGTAATATATGACAGCACAGATGAACTGGATGATTAATAACTATTGCAAACAAAAGATGCCATCCACAACTATAGAGATGTCAAGAAGGCTAGTGATTACAGTGTATTAATTACTCTTGGCTGTTAGGATCAATTTCAGACAAGAATCGACTTCAGAGAGAAAAGCTTCCTTTGGCTTCTAGTTTGAGAATACACTGTATGTGAGAGAAGCTTGGGACAGAAGCAGCCCTTGAGTGTGGCAGCAAGAATGTGAGGCTGCTTGTTCATGTCTCAATAGACTGGGAAACAGAGAAAGGAATTCTGCACTACTTGGCTTCCTTCACCTCTTTGTTCAGACTAGGACTACCATCCATGGAATGATGATGGCCCCCACATTCAGTGCAGGTCACATTCCCTCAGTTAATCCTCTCTGGAAATGCCCTTAGATACACACCTAAAGGTATGCCTGAGTCATACCCTAAATATCATTTAACCCAAACAAGTTGACCTTGAAGACTAACCATGACAGAAAAGTTAAGGGTGCACATTGGCAAGTGAAGTATTGGGAAATCAGTGCAATGAAAGTATTCTGTATGGTAGTGCAACAGTAGGTTCAAGATCACATACATGACCAAATTCTGGAGAATGAACTTCAATGAAAATGGTGTAGTTAAAGTAATATTAATTGATAGTGATATTTGTTCATTAATTACAGCAAATGCTCCTTACTAATGCAAGATCTCTACAATAAAGGAAAAGGGGAAAGGTTGTGGTAGGTTGAAATTGCACTGTATGTAGAGTATCTGCATTTAGTTTTGCATAAACCCAAAGTATTCAAGTATTTATTTTTAAAAAGGGCATATTTATATCTCTAGCCTTCTTGGTCAGATCTATTGTTAGTGCCCAAAACACCTGGTTATGTCATTGTTCTCAAGGCTTTAGCCCATAATTGAGAAGAAAGAGGCATCATGCTAAGCACCTGCCTCAGAGCACTCACATGGTCCAGCACACAGAACTGGGACAGGATGAGATTGGTTGACCTCTATGAGAAGACATCACCAAGTTGAGAAGGTGAATTTAACTCTTTACATACAGGACTTTGGCAGGAGAGGATTAAGGACTTGGCTAATTTGCGGTGACCATAGAGACTAGGATAAGGACTGCATTGAAGGAGAGACTTACAGAAGTAAAAGCAGATGAAATTTCTTAAGTGGTGACATTTTTTTGGGAGTTTCCTGGATTTTGCAATGTCTTTGGAAATGAGAATCTTTGCATCTATGGTCCTGAGCCTGGCTGCCTCTTCTGAGACTATGCTTTTACTTAGTTTATTTCTAAGTAGAGTCTCCTGATGGGAGAAACAGATCCCTAAACTCTTAAGAGTCATGGCAGTGGAAATGGCAAACTTGGTTTGTAATGTGACAGATACCACCTGTTGGTGTTATGGATGAATGAAGGCATCACTGTGTGTATTTGCATGGCATTTCTGCCACTCAGAATGTCTCAAGTTCAAGGAAGGAGAATTGTAGTATAAGTTGGGGAGAAGAAGACAGGTAGGGGATGGGGAATGGATAGATTCCAAGTAGACACTGAGTGAGACTCAGAGGTGTACTGTTTATCTGTTCTCTCAAACAAAAAGCAATTGCCAACAGGTTCTTTTTAATACTAGTCTAGACGAGGTTTTGCAATGTTGCAGGTTCTTAATTGCAGTAATTATTGCCTGAGAACAATTAAGCAGTCACTACCAAACATTTCTATTGGGTGAATCTAGTGTCCTATTAATAAATAGTCATAAAGTTATCTCTCTCTGGAAAAACCTCCCTGGCTGGTTCTATACTAAAGAAATCTCAAGCCAGGTTTGTTCCCACACATTCAGAGTCCATGGAGCACCTGTGTCTGCCTGAGCCAGAAATGGCCCCTGTTCTTCTGAGAGCCAGAGGCAGGTTCTGCAGCTGCCTGCTGATGCTGTGACTGTGTTCCTGCTACTAATTAAAGGTAGTGGCTGTGAGTTCAGTGTGAGAGACAATAAACACCCATCACTTATGCACAGATGACCTGGATTTGCCTTCTGCAAATCCCAGTTTCCTCAGCCTGGCTCCTTGCAAATTAGATCTCTAAGTGTCTTTTCTCAAGGTAAGCAATTTGTAATCTATAGATCAAAGCCAAATCTGAAAGATAGCTTTTGTTCAAATCAGAAATTTCATATCTAAATGATCATTTTGTCTACAATCACCCACTTCAGCATTCTAGCTGGGATTTCTTTTTGTTTCAGTGTTTATTTGCAGTGCTGAATTTATTATTTCAGGAGAGTTTCTTGTAAGCCATACTCTCTTTTATACATTCACATTATAGAACCATAGGATGGTAAAGGTAGCTGTCAGTCAAAATGCTCTCTGTTCTCGGTGTAGCTGAGTCAGTACAGGCCTGAGAGGAAGCTTGAAGGAGGCTGTTAAATCTATTCATAGATGCAGTGATGTTCCAGTCATGGTGAGAGGTGGCAAGTGACGCATGCATGCACTAGCAGTGACATAAAACGAGGCTGCTGAGGAGGAGGGAGAGCAGAAGGGGGGGTTGACATGATAGCAGAGAACCATAGCAAACGATGCCAGCCAAATCATTTCTTTGCAAAGACTTGTGTAAACTGCATCAATAGAGAAGGCTGCCTGATACATGTTCCATGCCCTTTGTATGAACTGGTATATGGATTAGTGGCCCTGAATATACTCCTTGTATGCATGTTTAAACACTGCTGTTATCTGTTACTCAGGATACCTGCAGTATTACTAACAGATTGCCAAGGACTGGTGAAAATGTGGGGAAGAAAGGATGGGCCATAGGGAAGAAGGAAATAGGAAGATAGTCTTCAGTTCATACTGCTTGAACAGATAATCAAAGTCTCTGCCTCTTCTACAAAAGAAGAGAAATAATATAGTCTGGTGCCTGAAAATGACTGTAGCAAACTTCAGTAAATTGATAAAGAATTGGGGAGGGGATCCAACATATTTTTGGCGTAGATGAAAGATTATCATGAAATTTTAGATTCTTTGTTACATAAGATTAGCTTAGACTGATTAGTGAATATGCATGAGCATATTCTCAAACAAATGAGAATTCTCTTTCTGTTACTCCTACCTATTAATAACCACTTATTGAGAACTGTCAGGGTGGTAGGTATTGTATATAAATATCAATAGTTCTTGTGCTGTCATGACTACAAGAGTGCAAGGAGGGTCTAGGGAGAAATGTGCGCTAAGCAGATAAGGGAAAGTATTGTTTCTCCAAGGAGAGAGCTGTTGGGGGTGCTTCTCTCTGAGATTCTGCCCACCATGCCAGGAAAAGCTTTTACAACTAATGAAAGGTAATGGAGCAGAAGGCCTTAATCAAGTAGAGTTTTCCTGCTCTCCTTCATCATCAGGATACATTCAGGGGACCAAATATCCTCACTGGGGAATCAGATTAGGTCTGCTTTTACTGTCTCTTTCACATCCCATAGTTACAGTTTAGATGTTAACAGTTCATCATTTAACTGTTTCATACATTTACACCATACATTTAAGTCTTGTTTCCTATTTCAAGTCCCTCACACTCTACTTTCATTCCTTCTCAAGTCAGCCTCTTAGGTCCATGTCTTACTTCATTTATGGCCTACTCAGTTTAATAAATTACTTGCTGGGGATGGGTAGAAGATTAATTCTAAAACTGATAAAAATAATTTTAAAACTTTAGTAAGCTGCTTCAGGTAATATAACCTTTCAGAGGGTTACTGGCTGCTTCTGACTCCAGTCAAACCCTGATCCCACCCTCCTCTCTTTATGCCAAGTGTCCTCATATGCTTGGGTCAACAAAAGGAGCATCTACTTCCTCATCTCCCTAGTTTATATAATAAAAGCCATGTGGAAGGATGGGGAGGTACCAGGCAAAGAATGGAGGTTCTCCATCAGCACCACCATTGTGCTCTATTGTTGGAAAATATGATGTTTTTGTTGTGGCTTCTACATGTACATAATGCATTTCAGTAACATCTCATCCTTCTCTCCTCCTCCAAAGCAGACCCCTTTCTCTACACTTTCTTTTAAGCTAGTTACATTCTGCGAAAGAAAATGTCATCTTGTCTTCCTAAGCTTGGTTTCTTTTACCTAATACGGTTTCTTTTTTTTCTTTACTTTTTTTTAAGTGCCATGATGTTACTCTTTGTTCAAACTTATTAATGCTACATTGAATATATCAGATCTGAAGAAGAAAAAAGATTGATTTTTTATTTTATGTGTAGTATGAGTTTTATTTGTTTGGTTTGGCTTTATTTTGTTTTGACTTTTGTTTGGCTGCATATGAGTCCATGCACCCAATCATGTGTACCTGGTTGCCAATGAGTCCAGAAAAAGATATCAAGTTCCTTGGAAATAGAGTTCCAGGTGGCTACCCAAATTCTTGTGAGAAGAAAAGACTCTTAACTGCTGAGTCATCTCCCAAGCTTTCCTCTAACTTTGTTTGTGGTTTGAATACAGTGCACTTCAGTGAGCCTCTGTATCCTCATATACACTTATTTGATCTCAGGAGGTCCCAAGAAGGCTCAAAAGCAAATTCCATCCAGCTGCCGATTATTCTAACTGTAAAACAAGTAAGATATCTCCATTCCTAAATTGTTGAAAAGTATGGCATGTTGAAGTTACATAATAATATTTTGCTGTTCATTAATCAATCAAACTTTCTGGGAGTATCCACTCATAATTAGTTTTGTGTGATGTGTGACACCTTTTAAGCTGATGTCTAGAGAATATGTTTTTGATGTTTTATAAGAAACATGTGCCAACTTCATAACAAATGATCTAGTTAGTTTATTGAATATTAACTCCTTTAAATTTTAATAAGAGTTTAATTCCATTTTTAGTTTATTTTACCTTCTGAATTAAATATGCAAGTAATATCCATGTCTGTGGGATTACAATGTAATGTTCACAGGTGTATACTGTGTAATGTTCAAATCAGGTTAAACATCAATCTTGTCAAATACTATTAGTGATGTTTATTTTTAATTAATTTATATGCATTCATTTAGCAGATTTATTTATTAATTTAGTGGACTTTATTAGGAATAGCTGTATAAAACAATCCTTTAGAGCTAGGAGATGGCTCAGTGCTTTAGAGCACATGTTATTGTTTATAATGGACCCAGGATCTTTTTCCAGCACCAGCACAGTTTTCACATCCATCTGCTACTCCAACCTCAGGAGATTCAACTCTTTATTTTGGTTTCCATAATTACTGAAGACAAGGGGCACACACACACACACACACAGACACATATATATACATATAGGCAAAATATTCAATACCTATGTTCTATAACACAAATATAAATAGATCTTCAAAAGAATAAAAAACTCAAATTTTAAAATGTAAATATGAAACTAGTGCTATAAATAACTGCTTGCTAAAACACCACTAATATTTTCATATCCATTCTTCTAATTTCTTTTTCAGATGGGCATATTGATTCCTGCAGAAAAGGATACTTTGAATGTAAACTAAATGACTTCCAAAGACATGTGCTCAGCTCCCTCATTCCTAAAGACCATCCTTCAGAAGAAAAAGCCACCAACACTACAGCATTTCAGTCTCCGAGTGGCCTTCAAAAGACCTCCTGCTGGAGGAGAGCATCCTTGCAGATTATTTCCACAATCTCTGATCCTAGCTGAACCTGACCCCCCAGCTCAGCTACCATTCTGTGAGGAAGTCTCGCAATGAGAAGTCCACAAACAATTTGCCTGTGTTTTCTTCCCTTTGTTTTTCAAAGTTCAAAAAATGAGGAGAGGGAAGTGTCATCAGATTATAGAGCCTCTGTCTGTCTGTCTGTCTGTCTGTCTGTCTGTCTGTCTGTCTGTGTGCCTTGGATGATTTCTTTCTCCCCCATCCAGTATACATAATGCCAATCTGTTTCAAAGCATTTGAACCACCAACAAGAAATAAACCATCAAAGTCAGGGCCTTTTTTGCTATAGATATCCAGTCCATCTTGATTTTAAAAACTCCATGGCTTGTTCAAATTAACTTCTGGGATCGAATGCTGACAGGGTCAGAATTTTGGGTGTTAGGAAAAGTATTGTATTTGTCAACAGCTCAGCCAGTATGGAGATTCTGAAGCACGTTAACAAGCGAACCCACTGTGGAGAGACTTGAATAAGATAGATGCCATTGCATCGTTTTACCCTTGGCTTCCTCAGAAAATATTTGTTACATGACTAAATGGAGACAACAGAAGGCACTGTTTATGCCCAGGAGCTATATGGAAATGGAGTGTGCAGAAAGGTCCTGTTTGTGCCAGCACTGAGTGATGACCATTTATTTCAGTCACCCTTTCCTTGTTTATCACAGTATGTGAAGGAATGTCGGTTTTGAGGCTCTAGAACCTAACTGGCAATCTAGCCAGAGGAAAATTCTGAGGGCATAGGACATGAGAATATTTCTTTACCCTGAGAGGTTTCCCAAGACCCACAGACCAGTCCTAGAGAGCTGTACTAGAGAAGCACATGGACACAGTGAGCTGAGTTAAGACTAAAATTTTTAATAGCATCTCTGAAGGTTGTGTCAACTTTAAAAGCTCTGTTCAATTCTGGCATGAGCAGTGTGTCTGTGCTAAAAGAGAACCCAGGGCCAGGGAGCTGAAAGACATCTTTATCTAATCCACAAACACCTGCTCTGTGCCAGGGACTGTCTACAGGAACAATACAGAATGGTTAAGCAGGACCAGCAAGCCTTCCCAGGTACCTCTGTTCATCCATGCCAGTATCCACAGCCTTATCTTGGCATGAGGCCTGCTGTAGAGCAACAGCCCTTTCCTTAAATCCTATGCCCTTCTTTTGACTTCAAGTCTGAGCTTGGATGGATGATCTTAGGTTGTAACAGCAAAAGCCCCGTGAATGCACTACTTCTACATTTGCACAGATCCCAGGAGAGTTTGTGTGCTCTTGGGAAACACATAGACATATGACTATCTAAAAAAATACATAAACTTCACCTATGTCCTTCTAGGTCAGAAACAGGTTCTGGGTAATTTATGCTAGGAGATGTTCTGGTAAAAGAAATATTACCTTCCTGCATGGCTAATAAAACACATCATCTGTCAGCATTGAAGGGCCCTTTTTAGTCCTTAATTATTATCATTAGGTATAAGTGTAAGTGCTCTGGAATTTCATCTTGGGGTGGGGCTCTGTGAACTGCTGTTAAGTTCCCCAAAGGGCTCTCTTAGAGCAGGGAGGACACTCCCCGAGATCAACACCTCCACCACTCCTGTGAGTGGAGTTATTTGGGATTGTTTTAGTGACAACTGGTTGGTTGACAAAACTATGTAAATTCTGTGGTCAGAAGCACTGATAGTCTCCTGGTGACATTGTTTTGCTTGCTAGATGACTTGCCAACTAAGGTCACACAGTCATCTTTTCAAATGTTGCAAAGGGGATTCCCAAAATTTTCCTAAACTACAAAATGGGGGGGGGGTGACTGGAGATATGGTTCAGTGATTAAGAGCACTGGTTGCTTTTCCAGAAGACCTAGGTTCAATTCCAAGCACCCACCCGGCAGCTTATAATTGTCTGTAATTCCATTCTCTGGAGATCTAACACCCTCACACAGATATACATGCAGACAAACACCAATGCACATAAATAGAATAAAAATAAACAGGCACAAAATAAAAACTTTTTGCAATGCAATCTTTAAGTTGTTGCATAATCTCTTCATTAGCAAAATAAACCAAAGCTGAAGCAACTGACATTACTAATGTCACCCTTCTGCTCCCAGCCCACTTTTGTGACTATCACATGGTGTACAGGGAGGGCCCTTGCCATCTGGTAAAGTCTGTGGTGGCTGCAGTGGAGTTTCAGAAATTTATAAGGCTGTTTAATTTTCAGAGGTATTTGTAATCCAAAGTGGAGTGGCTTCTGGAGAGATATGACTAATAGTTCAAAAACACCAGGCATATGTCAGACATATTTGTGTTTTAAGTCATTCTATCCCTCTTTTGGGAGAGAATCCCAGATTTCCAATCTTGATCTGACATTTAATCATCTGCAAACTGAGAATGTTGATAACTCCTTTGAAAAGTAACCATGAGTAGGAAGGAAAAGGACACTCACTCACCACAGAAAATATTAACAAAGACCATGAGAATGATGATCAAATATTGGTAAGGGATGGGCTAGGGCAGTTATAAGAGAAATTATAAAGCATGTCATGTGTATCTGATAGGCATTTGACAA
The DNA here is from genome assembly GCA_004025045.1 of Sigmodon hispidus. NCBI lineage: Eukaryota > Metazoa > Chordata > Mammalia > Rodentia > Cricetidae > Sigmodon > Sigmodon hispidus. The sequence goes on from PVIH01000799.1 coordinate 277,087, forward strand.
AGAGAGAACCCTTTGGGGCTCAAATAATTTTAAAAAAATTTTAGTATATAGAAGGACCTAAGCTAATTTTAAGATTAAAAGTAATATTCAGTGAGGGGAGATTTCAAGTGGACATTGTAGTCATGCCTAGTAGAAACATACAGTCTGCACTATGACCTGCTGTAGTATTTGATTGAAAGAATCGTATTTAATTATATTACTTCACCAAGTGATTAATGGAATCCAAAGAGCTCCTATGGAGTGCCATTTATTAGATAGTTATCCAGGTTTAGTTTCTCAGCAATCTCTCCTAATTGTTTAGTCCTATTACACTTCAGAGTTAACACCCTTGGATATTTCAAATGACACAATTTAAACCTGAAGGTGAGAGATAGAATTAACATTGTTAATCCATTGACCTAAAATAAGAAGTCTATACTGGATTATCTGGAGAGACTCTATAGTATCATGATCCTGAAGCATGGAGAAGTAATGCAGGCTGGGAAAACCAGATAGATGACAAATTAAGATGGCTGACCTTGAAAGAGAAAAAAGGGTTCTTGAGTCAAGGGCTACAGGCAGCCTGTAGACTAAAAAGACTAAGAAAGTAAATCCATCCAAGAAGAGGGCAATAGCATTTTGTTTTCTACCCAACATGAGCACATTGAACATATGAATTCTAGAATTGTAAAATAATATGTCTCAGTCCCTTTAATACATCTATGTTTGCTGATTGTACCTAGCAGTAGCAGACACTAATACAAAAGCCTTTCATTGATGCAGATGATCTACATTTCTGTTCTACACTTCAATTTCTGCCTTTCTATTTTAACTTCAAGGGAATTCTCATACTGTGGAGCATTTGTTTCTGTTCTATGCTTAAACTTTTGCTCTTATATTTAAGTCAAGAGCTTTCTCATACAGTGAAGCATTTGTTTCTCTTGTTGTACCATAAAAGTCAGAAGACAATGGCATCTTTAACTCTAGAAAGAAAATGACTCTCATTCTAGAATTCTGTATAGGTTAAGGACCTCGTAGCCATGAAGGTGATAGGAAGGAGAGCAAAAAAAAAAAAAAAAAAAAAAAAAAAATGCAATATAGAACAGTGCTTTGTAAATGTTGCCAGTATGAGTTGTTCTATTTAGCATGTTTGGACTCTAATGTGGGATATCATATCTTTTTGTATCATTTAGGTTAATAAAGGGGCTATTTTGACATCTTAGAAGCAGGCTGGAAATCCCAGCACAGGTAGAGGGGAAGAAGGGCTGAGTCAGAGAGAGATATGCTGTGAGCTGCTGCCGAGACAGGAAGATCTAAAGAAACTCAGGTAAGCCATTAGCCACATGACAAGACATAAATTAATATAAATGAGTTAAGACAGGAGAGCTAACTAGCAATAAACTGGAGTCATAGGCCAAAAAGTATGTAGTTAGTATGAGACTTTGTATGGTTATTTTGGACCAAGCAGCTGAGGTCAGTCCATTTGGAACTTTTGGTCTATATTTGAGGACTAGACCAGGCCAGAAATTCTTACTACAGGACTCTACCATCCTGTTTTGTTGTTCGGCATCACGTCATAGGGTATGTTGTTCTTATTTGCTCCATGATTGATGACGGTATTAATATGTCCCATAGGACTTCCCACCATTTAAATGTCACTAGTTCTTCTGTTGTTTTAGAGGAGAAGTCTGAGGCAGAGTCTTGCTACATGGCTCTTAATGGTCTACTTTTACTTTTTCAGTGAGTAACTTAATGGGACACCAATTTGATTCCATGTAACTATACTGCTTATGGTTAACATTCAGGTTATTACTCATTTGTTGTTGATTTTTGACTCAATCAATAATTACTGGCTGAAACACCTCTTTGTGTTTTAACTACCATTCTGTGTAATACTTATTTACCATTTTTAATGAGTTATTTATTTCTAATTATATCTTATTTGTTCTTATTTTACTTTGAAATGTTGTCATCTTATTTTGCTGGTAAGTTTTTTTTAAGGGATTGGCATGCTTATTTTCCTGCTTGCTGTTGAAGTGGAATGTCATATTTTCTCTTGAACCTTTTTTGCCTTTTCCCAAATTAAGGTCACTTTCCAAATCTGTAATTTCTTCCTCAAAATAGACAGGGTATTCCTTGCATTATTGAGCTCGTGTAACATTATCTGTTGCTTTTTTGCTGTAACTCACATTTCTTTGATTTGTTGTTACTGTTGTCGCAAAGGAAATCAATAGTTGAATTTCAAATAATCACCTGGACAAGAAAACTCATATCCCAACAACCCTCTCTTCCTGTCTAGGTCTTCAGCTTCTGTGGTACCTTGTCCCATCATCAACCCCCATTACACCCGTTTCTTCCTAATGCTGTTATTCTTTTTTTTCTTTATGTTTCATGTTTTATTTTGAAAATTAAGCTTTTGAACATGATATATTTGAAATGAAACTCTTGTACAGAACCATGTCTGTTTTCAATATGCTTTGCTTCAATTCAGTTTGGCCTAGTACATTTCAGCTAACACTTTGTTTCCTCAAGAAATGTTAAGCAAGAATGGGGGGTTTACCTTTCATAAACATGCTGTTATTCTTTAATACAGTTCCTCATGTTTGGTGATTCCCCAACACAAAAATTATTTGTGTTGCTATTTCATAACTATAATTCTGCTACTATTAGAAATATCTGATATGCAGATTATCTGATATGCAGTACCCATAGGGTCATGACCCACAGGTTGAGACCAGTTGCATAACAGGATGAATTCTATGCTCACTACTTTGTAACCTCTGAGTGAACTTGTGAAGGAAAGAAAACTTCCCCATTATCATCATTAAACTCCAAGAAAAACTAGCTTCACCTTCCAGTGTGAATGAAGGTGCTACATATCACATTGTGGTTGTTGAAAAAAAATTTTAAACTGTTGAATACTTTTGAATTCACTCTAGATCCAGTGCTGATAGTTATCATATTTGTTGCATGATCTTGTTATTTAACCCATTAATGAATCTGTTCATGTTTCAAGGCACCACATTTTAAAACCCTGGTAACGAAATGTCAAAAAAATCAGTTTATTTTGCAATTTTGTGTCTTTTGTCTTATGCATTTAAAAACATAGTTTGAGGGAAAGGTCCAATACTTCATTAGAATACAAAGATAATTGGGATATAACTCACAACTCTCTCACATTAAAGCATGTTTTAGCTTCTTCCATCTCAGACTGCTATATACTAAGTGAAGACTCTTTCTCTTTGACTTTTATTCTAGAAAAATATAGTCAAGGTTTGTTACTTAGCCCTACAGTTATAAAACCTGACTAGCAAGACAAGATTTATTTTGTTCTCTCTGAACACATTGGGGTACCTAACATTCATTGTTCAAATTTTAACTACATAGTCAAAAGAAAATCATGTACATATTCTGAACCTTGAGCACCATGTTTGCTTCTTTTTGAGTAGAAAAATAATACTCATGTTCACAACACATATTCTGAGATCTATTTTGTGTTCTTTCTTTATCTAAAGTTCTGTCTTCTTATACAGATTTTTTTTTAAACCCTGAAAGGTAGAGAGATGGGCTAGATAGATGAGAATGTAAATTCTTGCTTTACCACTTACTAACTCAAGGGAGTTGGAGAATTATTTAAAAATATAAAACTGGGTTAACCCTCAATTTCCTGAACCATGTAAGAATTATAATAAAAGATGTATCAATCTATCACTTGGCAAATTGAATCATTGATCAATGAGAGCATGCATTGTAAATATTCAGCACATTATGTGGCCTGTAATTGGTGACTATTTAGTATCTTTCTGAGAAGTTTATGCTTATATTAAACAGACATGTAACAACTTAGTCAAGTATACCTGGGAGTAGCAACTTACCACTGGATAGAATATTGACCAAATAATACTGCTATGCCATCTTCCCATATCCATTTTTTTTTGTTTCTCCTGTAGGTTTTGAACATGGCAAGTAAGTGGATATAAGAACATTTTACTTCTGTTTCTAGTTGGTTTCCTCACTTTGAGTGATGAAGGTTATTTTTCTGGTCAAGAGTAATAAAGTATAAGTGTATGTGCGTTATTTGCTCCCTTTTTGCCCTGTCAATTTGATAAAATGCCAAAAGTTTCTGTGATGATTTACTTGATGTAGGCAGATTAATAGATACAGGGAACATTCTTTTCCATTCCAAGTTCAGAAAATTCATTTCTCTGACTTGATTCTTTATTGATTTCATAGATTTAGACAGCTTTGAGGCCAGCTTTGCATGGTGTTGATGAAAAGGATAGGGCCATGTCAAGTACAAAGCAATTAACTCTACATGTATCATCAGGGACAATACATTCACCTGGTAAGATAGAAAACCTGAGAGTCTGCCAAAAAAGGACACCATTTACATATGTCATTTATGAAATAAGCACTGAAGAATGACCCACAGAGACATTTATAAGTGAATATTGTCCCTATGTTTCATATAAACAGTATTACCTGCCAAGAACAGACCTTAATGTTGGGGATATAAAGGCATTCAAGCTGCATCTGTTATAAAAGGGTCAGGATTTATTTATCAATAAAGATTGAGCATCCCTTTCATTTTACAGTGTCTTGAAAGCTCTTTCCTGATTGGTGCATCATGGTACAGACACTAAACCATCTAACTTCTTTGTGTCAACTTTTGATGAGTCCTCAGTTCCAGGATGTTGGTCCTTTGTAGGTTGGGATGGCAGAAGCGTTGTATTCAAGAATTTACATCCGAAGCAGGTACTGGAGTTCTAAAAGAAAGGTAGAAACAAACCACGTAGTAAATACACAGAGCACCAAGAGAGTTTGTGGGATTATTTCACAAGAGATAATGGTTAAGATAAGAATAAAAGGCTAATAAAGAGCTACAAGGCCTTTTTGTGTGAATGTCTATGACATTCAGTAAATAAATGCCAGAGAAAAGGTACTGGAGTTTACCATGTGCAGCCGTTTTATCTGCATCTTGCTTAGGTCTTACACTCATCTGGTATAGTCTGTAAACTATAGATAAAATGTTATCAAGCAATTGTAGTCAAAGGAATAAACAACTTTCCTTGGTATATTTATAATCACCATAGGAGTGTTACGTGATGGTATCCTCTCCAGCATTTTCTCAAATGCTCTCTGCATAGTTTATGGGTATCCTGAATGCATGTACTCTGAAGCACTGCAAGCCTTGTGTGATCAGAGCCTTCCTTTGGCAGGGAAGAGACAGCCTCTGATAATGGCTTTCAGATAGCCATTCAACACCCAAATGAACAGAAGGAAATCAAGCTGAAGAAATAAATGAAAGCAATATCTTCAAGTGGGGAAATTAAAAGGAATTTAGTTGACTAATAAAAGCAAATCAGAGCCCAGAGAGAAGTTCACAGGCCTCACTGGATTCTTAGAAGTAGCTGGTGATTTCTTTTCAGATGGAGTCTTGCTGTGTTATCCATGCTGACCTAAGACTCCTGGCTTTAGGAGGTCCTCTTTCCCTAGGCTTCCAAGAGGCTGTGGCTACAGGTATATGCTGTTGTATTCAGCAGAAGACTGGAGATTTTGAAGAACTCTAAATAATACTCCATTCCAGTTGACACCAATAATCCTCTCCCACTTCTTTAATTCCTAGTATCTCCTAAACCTGAGTCCTGAGTCTACAAAAAATGGTGAAGATCACTAATCCAGTTAGAGAGGATATAAAAGGAGATGAGTTGAAGGTCAAGTGTACTTTTGTAGCAAGTGGCAGCAATAATAAATAAAAGGGAAAATGTAGAACTTTTTGCTTGGTGAAGAAATATGTTCCCCAACACCTCTTTTGCTATTATTTGCCAAGTCTTGGGCACCCTAATGACTCAAATTAACAAGGTAGCTCTCAGTTTTGTTCTATGCTGTGTTGTGTACACTGAGGATAGACTTCTTAGCTTCTATCTCATCCCTCCCACTGTGTGAATTTGAATAAATGATTTAATCTCTTAAAGTGTCAGCTTCCATATGCATAAAATACTGAGATATCTGTTTCATAAGCTGATCTCTTTCTTTGAGTGGGTTGCTACAGCACTGTGTTACTTTGTAAACATCAAATAAAATGTTTGCTATTCATACAAGGATTGCTTTGTTAGTGCTTATACTATAAAAATGAACAGTAGTAAATGAGGCACGGTAGTGCAAATCTGTAACTCAAGACTTTAGAGCAGAAAGCAGAAAGGTCATTTTAAAGACAGCCTATGAACACATTTTCAATGAAAATAAAACAAAAATAAAAGTAAAGAAAACAGAGAAATTCACAGGAGGGATCATTGCTGAAATAACCATTCAGTCAGGGATGTCTCATAAAGATCTACATGAGAAAAGCCTTGTCCTTAGCTTCATGCTGTCTTGACATATTAGAAACCTTTACAGGATGGGAGAGTTCTAATCACTAAGAACTTGCTCTTGAAGGAGTTATAGAGACCTCTATATCTTTTTAGTTTGTCTATTTTTCTTTCTTTTTTGCTTTGCTCCATCACACATTTCCCATCATGATGCACAAACTAGCCTCAGGTCTCAGGAAAATAGGGTCAACCAACAACCAAAACTGTGAGCTAAAACAATCCTTTCTTGTTTGTATAATGTTTTATCTCAAATTATGGGTTCAGCACTGATTTGCTAGTGTCTTTTCTGTTGCTCTGATTAGATAATCTGACAAAAGCAATTTAAAGGAGAAATGGTACATTTGGCTCACAATTCCAGATTACAGTCCATCATGGTAGGGAACTCACAGAGGTGAGAGAATTGAGGACCTACCTGGTCATGTCACATCCACAGTCAGCATCAGAGTGCAGCATGATAATGTAGAGGGGTGGTGGTATTCAGCTTGTTCTCTCTGTTTTTATACTCTCATGGATCCTTTGCTTAGAAAATGGTCCTGCCCACAATAAAAATGTGTCTTCCACCATCAATTAACTTAAATGAATTCCTAATGGACATTCTCAAAGTCTCGCCTTAATCCAGACAGTATCTATATGTGTGCACAGAGGCCTGTCCCCCAGGTGTCATGTTAACAGTATTATCACAGCTGGAAAGCAGAATGATGTGACACTTATTACCATCACATCTACTGTCTTTCAAACACACCTAAGAGCTTTACGTGAATTGTTGTTGACCCACTCCAGAGTTCAATGCATGGTAGAGCAAAATCTGTGCCATGTCTTTAAGTTGGAAATGTTTAGCTACTGGTAAAATAGGATGCACATTAATATCTATTTACACAATGAAAAACATTTTAGAATAACTCAGGACACTATTAAAGGAAGCAGTAAGAGTTTGGGTGTGATTCTTCACCAGGAATCTAGAACTCAATACACACACACAATTTTATTTGAAGTTTTAGCAAAATAATAAAAATTTTGATCAGAGTAAGGTATTTTGTGCCAGAAATTAAACTACCTTTAGAAACTGTGTATTTAATCCACATTCTTTTACTCTCTCAAGGATTGCTAGCTGGAATAATCAAGCTCTTAGTGATAATATTCAAACACCTGGGATTTCAAAGAGTATCACATGGTGGGGAGTTCTGCATACTCTCATTTTTCCCTACTTAAACCAGCACTGCAGTGCTTAAGTGCTCAGTCTGGTTATTCCTAAGCAATAGTGGGCTCAGTTGTAAGCCTCAATAGGCTTCCAGAAGTCAGCTGGAAAGGTCCTGCAAGCAAGCTCTGAATTAAATGTTTCTCTTATGTAATGTATTGCCTTGGTCATTGTATTTCATCATAGCAGTAATAACTAACACATTTGATTACTAATCGTTCTATAGTTTTACTAGTTAAGATAGATTTTATTCATGTCTATATGTTTCCACATCTGGCATAAAGTAAAAACCTTGAAATCTGTTTAGACGATGAAAAACTACATGATCATGGATTAGAATTAATATTGTGAAAATAATCATACTATGCAAAATTATCTATAGATTCAGTTCTATCTCTGATGAGTATTTCAGTGACTTTCTTCACAGAAATAGAGAAAAAATAATCATAAAATTCACATTGAAGCACAAAAGAACCCAGGTTTTCTAAGCAATGCCCAGTGAACAAGAGAATGCTGAAGGTATCACCATACCTGATTTTAAACCACACCCCAGAGACATAGTAACAAAAAGAGAATGGTAATGTCATAAAAAGAGACACATTGTTCTCGTGAATAGGATGGAAAACACAGATACAAAGTCACACAAGTATAGACACCTGATTTTGACACAGATGCAAAAATTCTGAGAAAAGACAGCCTCTACAAAAAATTGTGATAGCAAACCTAGATATCCATTTGATAGGAATTTCAGTTTAGATAGGAATCTAAATTGCTGTCTCTTGAGTATGTGTTCACAGACAAGTGGAGGCCAGGGGTCAGTATCAAATGTTGTTAATTCAAAGGCACCATTTCTTTTGTTCGTTGAGACAGATTATCTTATTGGGACCTATGACTTATGCTAGGCTGGCTGGACAGTGAGTCCCAAGCATTGGGGTGTCTCCATCATCCCAATGCTGGGATTACAAGCATATGCTACCACAGGCAGATTTTTGTTTTAAAATATGTGTTCTTGGAATTGAAGTCAGACTCTAATACTTGTGCATCAATCACTTTTGAAGCTGCACCATTATCCTGGTCCTATCTCTCACTCTGTTAGTCAGGGCTCTCTATAGGAACACAATCCACAGAATAAATATATACTAAAAAGAGATTATTAAAATGGCATACATGCTATGATCTAAGCATTCAGTAGTGGCTACCTTCACACTGAATTTGCACTCTAAAAATCAATATAAACCTGTTCTCATTCCAAGGAATTAAAAAAAAGAGTGGGATTAGGTACATGTGTACTTTATTGAGAGACCCCTTAATTCACCTGAATACAATTATTTTTATTATTTCTCCTTTAAAACATGAGGACATGAGAGACTCTGGCAGTTTGCTAAGTAGACAGGCTGAGGTGGAAGTCTCCTGACAGGGAAGCAGCATTCACCTGAATGTTCCTCACTCATTTCTCACCCTGTGGCTTTCAATGCACTCTGAAGCACTGGTTACCTAATTTACACTCATAGCTGACCAATGTTGATACAGGACAAGGGGCACCAACTTTGAACATCTGCAATCCATTAGTATTTCTGCAAAATCACTTCACTAATTTTAGTCTCATTTAAAAATTATGTTCACAGAATAAACTATAATTAACAAAATATAGAGCTAGCTAGTTTTACAGTTTTTAAAAATAAGGCAAAATAAATTACTATTACTTTTAATTTTTATTTTCATTTATTGGGACGAAGCCAAAGTGGGTTAGTACTTATAATCAAACACTTCCAATAACTGTTTTCAGCTTTTGCTTTCATCTGATATACAGCATACATAGAAAATTCATATAAATATATATATATATAAAATGTTCTAACACTTAAGAAAATAGACTTAGTTTAATTTTTTATTGCTGAAATGTGCTAACTTTCAACTAGATTTTCATATGCAATATCACTAAACCAATATAGTCTTTCATTTTCTCAAAATTTATTCTTTTACAAAAGAATTTCAAGCAAATTAAACTGTATGATTTTTCTTCTTCAATATGTACAGTTGAGACTTGTTTTACAATATGGATATTACTAAATACTGTTGAAGTAAAATCCAAACTTACATCAATTTGGCTTTCATCTTATATCCAAAATAATATGTTTATTGAAACCATTTATTACACAAGATCCTGCAAAAATGACAAAAGAGATCTTTAAAATTTCGAGCATGCAATTAATAAGTTAAAAGAAGTGAGAAAAGGAAGAATCAAGGAGCCATAAAGTACCTTCAGGACTGATGGAGAAGGATGAAATGACCCTGGAGAATGGCATACAGCAAAGGGAAGTCTGTGCAGTATTTTGGCTTAACTTGTGACATTCAAATTAATGTTACTGGCAAGTAGCTTTTAAAAATCAGCCACTATGAGACATCAAAGCTGGCTGGAGGCCCAAGATAAAATAACAATTATTAGTGATTCAATGTGGACATGGAAAATATAATTCATTGACTTAAAAGATATTTATTGAATTTATAGGTTATAATATTGAGTGCTCTCTGATCAACTTCACAGTAGAACAGAGCTATTTATTCAATGAAAATAAACCCAGCATAGTTATATGATATAGGCTGAGGTAATTTATTTTCTTTTTGATAGCTATATCCTCATAACATTGTGCACATGTAGGTTCATTGTCTCAAACTCTATAATAATAGTATATGAGAAAAGTACTGTATTTGGAAACAATTTGCCACAGCAGTCATTTAAAAAACCTAATCACCTTCTAAGCATAATGAACTGAACTTTACAGCTTGAGAATTAGTCCTACAAAGAGTGGCTGTGGGTCTTTTCCTATATCCAGAGGGAAGATACCCATCAGATACTGTGGACTCTCTACCCCCAATCCAGGGAGGACTGCATTTCAGAGCTCATCCACTGAACCTCAGTGCATTCCAGGCAGCATATAGAAATTTAAATAGGTTTTAGTTCAGGGAGTTTTATATTATCTGTATACGAAAAGAATGTATTTCAAGATAGTCAGCAATTTTAAAAATAATATTTCATAGTTTCCTAAGATGAGCATTGTCAACTAAAGCACCCTAACACTGGAGTGTGTGAGGTAAATCAGAAGTGTACTGAGGTAAATCAGAAATCTTCATTCTAACCAATAATGGTGAAGTCTATCAAATACCCTGAAAGATTCTTGAAGGAATTTTGCTCATGTGCAGTAGTTGTAACAAAGTCCCTTGCCTGGTTGGCTTAAATATCTGAAGCACACAGTCTCAAAATTCTGGAAATTAAAGTCCTAAGTCAAGGGTTGAATTGATCCCTTTTGAAGGAAGAATTTAATTCAGATATTTTCCTTTTATAGAGAGTTGTCTTTCCTTGTGGCCTTTCATGGCACTGTCCTTCTGTGTACCCCTTATTTATCTTCCCTGTTTTCTTTTCGTTTCCTCTCCTCTTTCTCTCTCTCTCTCTCTCTCTCTCTCTCTCTCTCTCTCTCTCTCTCTCTCTTTCTTTCTTTCTTTCTCTTCTGAGACAGGGTTTCTCTGTGCCGTCCTGTCTGTCCTGGAACGCACTCTGTAGTCCAGACTGGCCTCAAACTCAGAGATTGCCTGTTCCCTGCCTCCCAAATGCTGGATTAAAAACCAGCACCTCTACCACCTGGCTGAATCTCTTTCAAAGGAACCAGTTACACCAATATCAAAGCTCATGCTAATGTTTCACTTCTTTTTTATTGAAAATAAATTTATTTTCCACACAGTACAGTCTGATTGCGGTTTTCCTCCCTGAAATCCTCCTCACTCACCTTTCTTGATCTCTCCTTCTAGAAAATGAACATGAAGCTTTTAAAATAGACAGAAAAACAAAAAACAATAAAAATAAAATAAAAACAAACAAACTGAAATAGGATAGAACAAAGGAACAGAAAAACCAAGAGCCAAAGGGAAAAATACCACAACAAATATACATAGAGACAAAAATACGCAAATTTTCACACATGGAAATCTCATAAAGACAACAAAAATTATAAACAATAAGACAATAAAAAGACTCATAGGGAGAAAAATACTCAGATAAAGTATTATGAGACCAGAAGAAGAAAAAAAATGAAAGAGAGAGACAAATGAATGAAGGATCCTGCCCTTAAGCATCATTTTTATACCCACTAAGACTCCATCAGAAAAAAAAAAAACAAAACTATTTTCCTTTATGTACAGTTAGCATTTGGAGATAGCTCTGGCTTAGGGATGTGCGGTAGTCTCTTCTCCCTCTCTCAGCACTGGAACCCGGTGGCTTAGAACTGCTCATTCTCTGTCTGCTGCCACAGTCTCAGTGAGTTCATATGCTTGTCAGTCCTGTTGTGTCTGAAAGGCTTAGTTTCCTTTGTGTCTTCCATCCATCCCCACAGACTCTTCCTGCCTCCTCTTCTGCAGGGCACCCTGATCCCTGAAGGGAGGATCTGATGGAGACATCCCATTTAGAACCAAGTGTTTCAAGGTTTCTCACACTCTGTCCTCTGTCCAGTCCCAGGTCTCTGTGTTTGTTTCCATCAACTGCAGGCCTCATGTTAACTTGTTTACCTGCTTCAAGAGATGAGGGTTGCACTCTGGTGCTCAGGATTAAAGTGTCACACTACTTTATTTGGAGCTGAAAATGCTTGGAATTAATCTCTGAACACTTCGTCAGCAGGATCTAGAAAAAAAACCCAAACCTTGGCCCCAAGTATGGCCAGCCTCTGTCCTCACTCTGTCACTCGCATCAAACATTTTCGTGTTACTTACTATCTCCTTCTGGTCTATCTCCTCCCCTCACTCCCATCCACACACACAATAACAATCACAAGGAAAGCATGACCTCATAATTGTGTGTACTTCATAAACACTGAGTTGTTTTCCATTTTAATAATTTCAGTTGTGTCAATAAAAACAATAAAGTGTGTGTGCCTTATCTCTTCACCAAAAGAAGTTAACAGGCATTGGTAATCTTTGCCTTAATCACCTGCACTGGTCACCCACCTTTAGTGTAAACTTTTACTTAGACAGAAAGAGAAGATCAAATGTCTGAGTACTTCTTAATTTAACAGTTCCTTCTCCTATTCTTATTCCTCCTCCTCTTCCTCTTACTCCTCCTTTTCTTCTGAAATAAGATGTCATTATGTAGCACTGGCTGGCTAGAACATGCTCTGTAGACAAGGCTGGCCTTGAACTCATGGAGATCCACATGCTTCTGTATCCTGAGTGCTAGAATTAAATTAATGTGCCACCATTCCTGGATCTTCCTTCTTGTTATTGAAGGCATGGTGTTAGATCAAAAAGAAACATAGGTCTGGGTTCCTGATGACTTCGTTAACTGGAGCACTTGTCTGGAGAGAGCAAGCCTCTGTTAGTCATTCCTCACTATTTGACCTGGAGAGTTGTTCTTGCATAAGTGGTCACTCTTCTTGACAACTGTGCCACAGGCCTTGCAAAAATACCATCCCTTTCTGGGAGACATCAGCAGCCTGAACCTGTCCCCATGTAGCAGAGGTAGAAGGCCTGTTTCAACTCTTAAGTCAGGAAGCCAAAGAGGTGGCTCAGTTCTTAAGAGCATTTGTTTCTCTTACAGAACACCTGCATTCAGTTTCCATTGCTCACATCAGCTGGTTCACAAGAGCTATAACTCCAATTCAGGGTATCCAAGGCCTTTTCCTGGCCTCCATGGATTCCTGTTTGCACTTAGTACACATAGACTTCTACATACTCACACAAAAATAGGTAAATAAAAACAATGAAATCTTTTTTAAAAAAGAAGTGAGAAAATAAAGAAGGATACACACATAGTAAATGAATTTTAATAGGCTCATTTAATATGAGGTATTTATATTTGTGACTTCAGGTCCTTATTTATAGAGTAGGCTGGCTAATCTGATTTAATGATGTGACATGAAATAAAATTTCATTCAAATGTTCACTCTCAGTGTTTGTGTGATTGTGAGCTTTTGTCTTAGGGTAAGAAAATGGAAAAGAGGGCCTCCTCTAAAAATAGGTGTATAGATCCCTCCATTTTCACCCTCAGGTCCCAGAAGTTTGATGTGGCAAAAGCATTATCTTGAGAGACAAAGCTTTTGAATTCTCTGTTCTATTTTCTGCCCCAGGAGTGTTGTCTTGTAGCACGGTTCTTTAAGCTTATTAATTTATGCATTCAAAAATTGAAATTATATTGAAATTTTTCTTACATATATCATATAATTGGTTACAAATAAAACTAATAACACTAATAAAACTAATAATCTGTACTCTCTCTTATAAACACAAAGTAAACGTATTTTGATGTATATAGTTAACATAATATTGCTAGCAACATGCTCATGTAACAATAATTATTAAAATATCTTTTTGATTCTTTGGCTGAGGATTCCAAAGGTCCCACCCATTATTCCATCACAATGGGCTAAAAACTGAAATGTTCAAACATTATTTAAAATCATTATCCTTGTTATTTTAAGAACATCAGTCAGAATTACTCCATGAATTGTATAAGATTCAGAGATTTTACTAAACAACTTTGCCTTCAAGGCCAATTGCAGGATGCAATATTGTAAATTGTGAGTGTATATCTATATATGCTCACCTGGGTGTGTGCAAATATATGTATGTATGTTGAGGCCAGAGTTTGAAGTGAGGTGTCTTACTTGGTCACCTCCCCCCCCCACACACACCTTATTTTGAAGACAGATTCCCTAGCTACACTTGAAGCTCATTAATTTAGCTAGAATAGGGATATGCATCTCCTGTATCCTCTATCATCATGTCACTTCAGGTCTTCTGTCTTCTCCACTGAGGTTACAGATACATGTGTCACCACGACCAGCCTTTCATGTGGTTCCTGAGCATCAAAAAACATTTCCTCACATTGTATTTCAGGTAATTTACTGACAAAACCATCTTTTCAACTCTAATTTAATAACTTATTCTTTTAAAAAAGGTCTCTATAGGCATGGTGATACAGGAAAATAATCCTAGCATCCAGAGGTCAAGGCTGGCAGTAGGAAGTTAAAGGGTAACCTGAGCTACAGAACAAATTTGAACTATCCAGGACTATATATCAAGATCTTGTCACAAAAGACAAACAACCACAAATCTAAAATGATACATAAATGCAAAACTCAAAGATGACCTGGGCGTTACTGTCTTATAAAGGTCTTTATAGAGGTGGTTTAAATTTTACAAATTGCAAATACAACTTTGGATTACTTCCCTGAGTTTTTATGTATTATTTTTGTATGAAGAACACTTACCACTGGGAGGTAAGGAAAAATGCCTAACACAATGTAAATTAAACTTCTTTTGAAAGCTTCCAAAATATAAATTATTGAATAAATGGCAATATACTCTTTATAGCATCTTGTGACAATTCCTATTAAATGTTTCTTAATAATGCAATTAAAAAATATTCTTGTTAAGACTGAGTTGAGGGATTCTTTATATGTGCTTTTATTCTGATTGTAATGTGTAATGTACAACAGTGTCTAAGATTTTTCACTCCTTCGAACAAGCTTTTGCATGTCCTTGACAAAATAATAATAATAACTCACAAAGACAAAGACATGAGACACCAATAAAATAAAGTAAGACATGTGCAGAATCTTTTTATTTGATATAAAAAAGTAATTATCTTGCAACAATTGATGAGTGGCTAAAAACACATCTGGGATGCAGATGGGTTTTTCCCACTGACATCTTCAGCTTGCTCAACCTTGTTTCTCACTGAGATGGGCTTCCTCGTTTGAAGCAGCCATAGCAGGCAGCATAAAAATCTCATGGCTGCTGGTAGCATGTACCAAATGTCCATCCAAAGCAGATATGATAAAAAACAACAACAAAAACAACAACAACTAAAAGAAAGCATTTAGGGATGGAGGAGACTCTGGTGAGAAAGTTATGCACTTGGCTTTAAAGAAAACCATCATCATCTTAGACTATGGACAAGAGAAATTCATGTTCAGAGAAAATATTTTACAGAGATTATTTTTTCCTAATTCAATTCAAACAAACTAATGTTCTTGCCTTCAGTATGCCAATAGGATGAAAAAAGAAAGGCCACATAGAGCACCATTTACCTAATAGAGCTTTGAGGCTGATAACAAAGCCCTGGACATGGGGCTGGGCTGGGTCTCCAGTTGGTGAAAAGTCCTCAGAACAGGACATGGCTGGTTCCTCCATGATCTACAGAGGGAAGAAGTAGAGACACATTTTCCCACTTCTGCGCTAAGTCATTACCACCCTGGAGGATCCTCAGAAGGCTCTGTAGTTAATATTTACCAACTGCTTTAATATTTTAGGATTAAAAAGGGCAGAGCCAAAAGAAGAGGCTGGGCTGGGACTTGGCAGACAGTCAGCAATCCAGCCCCATGAGTCCAATGGCTTGCTTTCAACATTTACTTAACCTCCTGTGCTATCAAGAAACCTGAGTGCTCCGAGGAAGTTTATACTGAAGGAAATGGAGAAAGTGTACATTGTTTTGGGGTTGTTTTTCTAAGGCTCCTGGATGGCAAGGGTATGCATTTCCTAATCTCGAAAGTTTGCTCAGCTTGTAGATATGTTGTAGATTTCAGCCAAACAAGATCAGGTAGCATGCCATGTTGCCTTGGTAAAAGCAAATTGTCTGAGAGCCCTTTAATCATCTTAAATTTTGCCCTTGAATTTGCTATAAATGAACTTGGCCTCAATCCAACATAGGCCAGCGAAGAGAACATGCCAGAGGGAAATGTTTTTGTCCATTCTGGAATGACCAGCTGTCACTGCGTGCCAGCAAGCTGAGGGCACAGAATTGCCGGATCCGTGGGAATAAGCAAACAGTCCTGTTTTCCCCCACAGAAACTCATTTCACCATGGGGCATATTGACAATTATGTGCTATATTTGCAATGTGGTTTGTGTGCAAGGAAAACACCCACTAGAGAAGGGGCAAATATTTACCCCAGCAGATCTCAGGAACCAACCCACTGCATCAGCACTCATTATTCACAGAAACTCAGGTTAACACACTTCACAGTGCTGCTTTGGGAGGTCAGCATTTACAGGCACAAAAATTTCTGTAACTAGTGTTTATTTGAAAGCCAAGGTGATCTAAGTTACTAATTACACAGACAAAAGAAGGTTTGGGCATTCCTGTGTAAGGAGAAGAAAGGGTTATAGGCATAACTTTTGAGTGGGGGCTCATGGGATTGTTTAAATTAGCTTGATCATACTCTATATTAGCTTTGATACAGTCTGGTCTTTAGTTTATCTGTGTTTAAAATATCTTCCTACCAGTTAAGGAAACGGCTAGCTTTACTCCTGAATACTAAGAATGTCAGCCTAAGTACTGTGTAACTAATTTCATATCATTTCAGAGCTCCATTAAAATTACTTTATATTCTGTGTTAATATTTGGGACCTTGACACACAGAAGCTATTATAGTAAGTGCTAAAGCAAGTACACTTTTTAAAATAAACAGAAATCAATACAGGAATATCTTTTTTTCTCCCTCTATCTTTTACAAAGAAACTTTTATCAGGTACATTGTTTCCATATTACATGACTGAAAATATTTAAACTGTCCAGAAAATAGTAAGGACTGGTGCATATGTATATAAATATCATCCTGCATATAGATATACAAGTATTAAAAGTGATTATTTTTAACAGTTTTTAAAATGGTGAGTCTAGACCATTTTTTTTTATTTGTTTCATGGATAATTCTCATAGCGTTCATACCATACCTGTTATGTCTTAGTCTGTCTTCTAAGCACTTACCACTTACTGAACTATTTAATTCTTAGGCAAAACTAATAGATCAGTGATTCTTTTTTTTTTTTTTTTTGATTTTCTTTTTCTTTTTTCCTTCTTTATTTTGTATTTATAAAAAAAACACATAAAAAAAGAATTTAAAATGTGGAAGAGTTAACAATAACTATACAGAGGATAAGAATGATAAGCATGGCTTATCAAGGGTGGAAATACAAATAAGATTTCTACACTTATATTTTCTTTGTGTTCATCTTTCCCTCTGAATTTTTTTTCCATCCCTGTATATCCTTATTCAAGGTCTCTTCCCCCTCCCAACACATCTGGT